>JAGVSL010000420.1:0-17500 GCA_022494535.1 Himalopsyche phryganea
GTTTGTTGATTGTTCCCCGTTTTGTTCCTTTTTGTTGATTGATTGATTGGGTTTGGGTTTTTGTTGTTTGTTGATTGTTGTTTGGGTTTTTCTTGGTTATTTGGGTTTTTGATTTGTTGTTGGTACTGAGTTTTGTTGTTTGTTGGTTGTTGTTAGTTGGTTGGGTTGTTGTTCGTTGTTACGTTGTTGTTGATTGATTGTTGTTGTTTGAGTTTGATTGTTGTTGTTAGTTGTTGTTGTTGATTGATTGATTGTTGGGCTTTTGTTTTTGGTTGTTGTTGGTGTTGTTGTTGTGTTTGTTGATTTCGTTGAGTTGTTGGTTGTGTTGATTGGTTTTTGAGTTGTTGGGTTGTTTTGATTCCGTTGTGTTGTTGTTGATTGTTTGATTCGGTTGTTGTTGATTGATTGTTGTTGTTGTTGTTGTTGTTGGTGTTGTTCAGTTTGTTTGTTGGTTGTTGTTGGTTGTGATTTGATTGGTTGTTGTGTTGTTGTTCGGTTGATTGTTGTTGATTCGTTGATTGGTAGTTTTGTTCGATTCGTTTGTTGTTCGTTGTGTTGTTTGTTGGTTGATTGATTGTTGTTGATGTTGTTGATTCGTTTGTTGTTGTTGATGTTGTCAGTTGTGTTGTTGTTCTTGTTGTTAGTTGGTTGTTGGTTGCGTTGTTTGGTTGTGTTGTTGTTGTTGTTGTTGTTGTTGCGTTTGTTGTGTTGTTGTTGTGTTGTTGTTGTTGATTGTTGATCGTTATGTTGATTGTTTGTTGTGTTGTGTGTTCGTTGTTATGTGTTGATTGTTGTTGGTTGGTTGTTGATGTTGATGTTGTGTTGTTGTTCGTTGTTGTGTTGTGTTGTTGTTGTTGGTTGTTGTTGATTGTTGTTGTTGTTTGTTCGTTCGTTTGATTGATTGATTGTTGTTGTGTTGGATTGTTGGTGTTGATGTTGTTGAGTTGTTGTTGGTTTGATTGTTCGTGTGGGTCGTTGTTGGTTGTTGATTGGTCGTTGTTTGTTGATTCGTTGTGTTGTTGTTACGTTGGTTGTTTGTGTGTTGGTTAGTTTGTTTGTTGATTGTTCCGTTGTTGGTTGTTGGTTGTTGGTGTGTTCGTTGTTGATGTTGTTGTTGTTGGTGTTGTTGTGTTGTTGTTGTTGTTGTTGGATGTGTGTTGTGATTGTTGATTGATTGTGTGTTGGTTGTTAGTTGTTGGTTGTTGTTGTTGTTGATTGTTGATTGTTGTTGTTGTTGGTTGTTGGTTGTTCCGTTGTTGTGTTGTTGTTGTTGTTGTTGTTGTTGTTGATTTGTTGTTGTTTTGTTGTTGTTTGTTGGTTGTTTTTTTGTTTGGGGTTTATTTGGTTGTTTTGTTAGTTGTTTGGTTGGGTTTTTGTTTGATGTTGTTTGTTGGGGGGTTGTTGTTGTTTTTTGTTTGTTTTGGGTTTTTGTTGTTGATTGTTTGGTTGGTTTTTGTTGTTTGATTTTGATTGGGTTGGTTGTTCTTTTTGTTTTGGTTTTTGTTTTGTTCGTTCTGTTTTTGGGTTTGGGTTTTTTTTGTTTTTTGTTCCTCGTTGTTGGGTTTTATTTCCCGTTTATTGATTTGTTTTGTTGATTGGTTGGGTTTGGGTTTTTTTTGGTTGTTGGGGGGTTGTTGTTTTTTGTTTGGGTTTGGGTTTATTGTTTTTTTGTTGTTGATTGGGTTGTTGGTTTGGGTTTTTGTTGTTGGTTTTTCGTTTGGGGCGTTTGTTGATTTTTGTTTTTTGGTTGGTTTGATTGATTTTATTGTTTGTTGTTTGTTCGTTGTGTTTGTTGTTGTTGGTTTATTATATTTTCCCTTGTTGTTTTGGTTTTGTTGATTGTTTTTGATTTTAGTTGGGTTTTGGGTTTTTTTGTTTTGTTGTTCGTTTTGTTGTTGTTGTTGTTCGTTTGTTGTTGATTGTTTTTTATTGTTGTTGGGGTTGGGTGGGTTGGTTTGTTTGATTGGTTTTGTTTTGTTGGTTTTTGTTGGGGTTTTTTCGTTTTGTTGTTGATTGTTGTTTTGGTTTTTGTTGTTGGGGTTTATTGTCGTTGTTTATTTTGTTTTGTTGTTGTTGGTTTGGGTTGATTTTTGTTGTTTTGTTTTTGTTGGGGTTTTTGTTGTTGATGGGGGGTTTTTGATTTTGTTGATTTGGGTTTTTTTGTTGATTTTGTTTTGTTTTGGTTTTGATTTATTGGTTTTGATTCCCGATTTTGGTTGTTGTGTTGTTTTATTGTTTGATGATATTGTTTGTTTGTTTGTGTGTTGATGTGTTTGTTGATTTTTGTTTTTGTTGGTTTTTTGTTGGTTGGTTGTTGTTGGGTTAGTTGTTGATTGGGGGTTGATTGTTGTTCTTTTTTTGGGGTTTTTGTTGTTTTGTTGTTGTTGTTGTTGGTTTTTTTGGTTGGGTTTTTGGTTTTTTGTTCGTTAGTTTGTTGGGGTTGTTGTTTTTTTGTTTTATTGTTGGTTTTTTTGTTTTATTGGTTGATTTTTTGTTTGTTGTTGTTCGTTGTTTTTTGTTGGTTTATTGGGTTGTTTTGATTGATTTGATGTTAGTTTGATTTTTTTTGGTTTTGGGGGGTTTATTGTTGTTTGGTTGTTGATTGTTGGTTTGGGGTTGTTTTGATTGTTTTGTTGGGTTTTGTTGGGTTGTTGATTGTTCGTTTTGTTTTTCGTTGTTTTTTTCTTTTTGTTGTTGTTGGTTTTTTCGTTGTTGATTTTTTGATTGTTGTTTTCGTTGGGTTTTTGTTTTTTGTTGTGTTATTGTTGATTGTTGTTTGTTTGTTGTTTGTTGTTTTGGGTTGGGTTTTTCCGTTGATTAATTTTTTTGGGTTTGTTTTTGGGGTTTTTTTTGTTAGTGTTTGTTTGGTTTGGTTTTTTGTTGTTGGGTTTTTGTTGTTGTTGTTGTTGATTTTTGTGTTTTGGGTTTTTGATTAGGTTTTTTGGGTTTGGGTTGGGTTTTGATTGATTGGGTTGTTTTGTTTGGGTTGGGTTGTTTTTGATTTGTTTTGTTTTGTTTGATTGTTGATTGTTTTCGGTGTTTGGTTTTTTTGTTGTTGGTTTTGGTTGTTGGGTTTTGTTGATTATTGTTTTTGTTGTTTGGGGTTGTTGTTTTTGTTTGGGTTTGGGTTTTTTGGGTTGGGTTGGGGTTTTGTTGGGTTTTTTGTTTTGTTGGGTTTTTGGTTGGTTTTTTTTCCCTTGTTTTTGGGGTTTTTGGGTTGTGTTTGGGGGGTTGTTCGTTGTTGGGTTGGTTTTTGTTGATTGATTGGGTTTTTTGTTTGTTGTTTTTTGTTGTTTTGTTGGGTTTTTGTTCTTTGTTGTTTGGGTTTTTGATTTTTGTTGTTTGTTCGGGTTTACCGGGGGTTGGGGGTTGATGGGTGATGTTCGGGGGGTTGGGGGGGGTTTAACGGTTTGGGGTGGGTTGGGGTTTTGGGGTTTATTGGGGTTGGTTCGGATTTTTGGGGGGGGCGTTGGGGTTGGATTTCAGGGACGACCCCTTGGGTTTTTTGTTGTTGGTTGTTGATTGTGTGGTTTGTTGTTGGGTTGTTGTTGTCTGGCCCTTTTTGTTGGGGTTTGGGGGGGGGTTTTTTGTTTTTTTCTTTTCTTTGGTGAGCCCGGTTTTTTGGGGGGGGTTGTTGGGTTGTTCTTGGTTCGTTTTGTTTCTTCCAACCTTGAGATTTGTTGTTTTCTTCAGGTTATTGTTGGGGGGGTTTTTGTTGTTTTTGTTGGGGTTGTTTTGTTGTTGATTTTTTGTTGGGGTTGTTTTATTTGGGTTGTTGTTGTTTTTGTTGTTTTCGTTGTTGGGTTTTTGTTGTTTTTTGTTTTTGTTTTTCGTTTGTTGTGTTGATTTTGTTGATTTTTTGTTCGTTTGTTGGTTTTGGGTTGATTGTTTTTGTTTTGTTGGGTTTTGTTGGTTGTTGTTGTTTGTTTCAGGTTTGTTTTTTGATTTTTTGTTTTTTTTTGTTGTTGTTGTTGGGTTGTTGTTGGTTTTTGGGTTTGGGGGTTTGGGTTGTTGTTGGGGGGTTGTTTTTGTTGTTGTTGTTGTTGTTGTTTTTGATGGTTTGGGGGGGTTGTTGGTTTGTTTTGTTGATTGGGTTTTGAGGGTTGGGGGTTTTTGTTGTTGTTGAGGGTTTTTTTTTTGGTTTTTGGGTTGGGGAGTTCGTTGTTGTTGTTTTTTTGGGTTGGTTGTTGTTTGTTTTTTGTTGTTGGTTTTTGGGGTTTGGTGTTATTTGTTGTTGGTTGTTGGGTTATTTTTTTGATTTTTTGATTGATTTGGGGTTTTTGCCCTTTTGTTGGTTGGGTTGGGGGGGTTTATTTTGTTGATTGTTTGATTGGGTTGGGTTGGGTTTTTGGTTTTTCGTTGGTTTTTGGGTTTTGGTTGGTTGGTTGTTGATGTTGGGTTGGGTTGGGGGATTTGTTGGTTTGTTGATTGTTGATTCTTTTTGTTGGTTGTTGGGTTTTGTTTATTTTTGTTGTTGTTTTTGTTTTTGTTTTGGGTTGTTGGGTTTTTGGTTTCCCTTGGGTTTTTGTTGGTTGATCGAGTTGTTGTTGTTTCGTTGTTCCGGGTTGGGTTTTTTTGGGTTGGTTGTTGTTGTTGTTGTTGGTTTTTGGTGGTTGGTTTTTGGGTTTTTGTTGTTTGTTGTTGGGGTTGTTGATTATTTGGGGGTTGGGTTGGGTTTTTTGTTGGTTTGGTTTTGTTGTTGGGTTGGGTTTTGGTTGGGTTTTTGTTTTTGTTGATTTTTCGTTTTGTTGGGGTTTTTTGTTTTTGTTGATTTTTGTGTTGGGGTTTTGTTGTTGTTGTTGTTGTTGTTGTTGTTGTTGTTGTTGTTGTTGTTGTTGTTGTTGTTGTTGTTGTTGTTGTTGTTGTTGTTGTTGTTGTTGTTGTTGTTGTTGTTGTTGTTGTTGTTGTTGTTGTTTTTGTTGTTGTTGTTGTTGTTGCTGTTGTTTGTTGTTGTTGTTGTTGTTGTTGTTGTTGTTGTTGTTGTTGTTGTTGTTGTTGTTGTTGTTGTTGTTGTTCAGTTGTTGATGTTGTTCGATGATGTCCATTGTTTGATGTGTTGATGTTCATTCTTGTTGATGGTAGTGTGTTTGTTGATGTTGTTGTTGTTGTTCATTGATATTGTTATTGTTGATATTGTTGTTATTGTTGTTATTTATTGTAATGTTGTTATTGTGTTGGTTGTTGTGTTGTTATTACATTTATTGTTGTTGTTTGTGTTGTGTTCATTGTTTGTGTTATTATTTATTGTTATTGTTATTTATTCCAATTGTTGATGTTATTGTTATTGTTGTTGTTGTTGTTTGTTGTGTTTTGTTATTGAAATTGTTATTCAATTATTGTGTTGTTATTATTTATTGTGTTATTGTTATTATTGTGTTGCTGTTGTTGTGTTGTGTTGTGTGTTGTTGTCTTGTTGTGTGTGTGTTGCATTGATGATGTTGTTGGTGTTGTTGTGATGTTCAGTGATGGTGATGATTGTTACTGTTGTTGATGTTGTTGTTGATGGTGATGTTGTTTGTTGATGTAAATTCAGGTGATGATTTGTTGGTGATGTTAATTGATGATTGTTGTTGTTGATTGTTAGTTTGTTTGTTGTTTTGATTTAATTATTGTTGATGTTACCATATGTTTGATTTAGTTGTTGATGTTGTTGATTGTTGTTGTTACATTGTTGTGATGTTGTTGTTCTGATGTTGATGTTGTTGTTGTGTTGTTGTTGTTATTGTTGTTGTTGATTGTTGATGTTGTTGTTGTTCCATTTGTTGTTGTTGTGTTGTTGTTGTTGATGTTGATGTTCGTGTTGTTCGTGTTGTTGTTGTTGTTATTGTTCTGTTGATGTTGTTGATGTTGATGATCTGTTGATCGTTGATGATTGTTGTTGTCGATGTTGTTGTTGTTGTTGTTGATGTTGTGTTGTTTTGTTGTTCGTGATTGTTATTATTGTTGTGTGTGTGTTATTTGATATCATTGTCATTATTCATTGATAGTGTGTGTTGTTGTTTTGTTGTTGTTGATATTATTCATTGTTCCTCTGTGCATTGTTATTATTGTTGATATTATTGTTGTTCTGTTTGCATTGTTCTTGTTTAATTGGTGTGTTGTTGTTGTTGTTGTTGTTGATGATGATGATATTGTTTTGATAATTGATGATGTTCATTGATGTGATACGATTGTTGTTGTTGTTGATGTTATTATGTTGTGTTGATGTTGTTTGTTGTTGTTCCACATTTGTGGGTGTTGGTGTTGTTGTTCTTGATGATGTTGAGTGTTGTTCGTTGTTGTCTGTTGTTGTTATTGGTGTTGTTGGTGTTGTTATTGTTGTGTTTGTTCAGTGCCTGTTTGTGTTGTTGTTGTTGTTGTTGTTTATTATTTCATTGGTATTGTTGTTGTTCATTATTATTGAGTTATTGTTAATTATTTGTTGTTCAATTTGTTACATTGTTGTTACCATTGTTCATTGGGATGATGTTGTTGTTGTTGTTGTGACTGTTGATGATGATGTGTTCGTCTACATTTGCATTGTTGTTGATATTCTGATGTTGTTGATGTTATTGTTGATGATGTTCGATTGTTGATGTTGATGTGATGATGTTGTTGTTTGTTGTTATTGTTCTTGTTGTTGTTGTGTTATTGTTACATTGTTATTTATTATTGATGATGTTGTTTGTGTTGTTGTTTGTGTTGTTTGTTGTGTTGTTGTTGTTTGTTGTTGTTGTTGTTGATGATGATGATATTGTTGATGTTATCGTTGTTGCATTGTTTGTGTTGTTGTTGTTGTTGTTGTTGATGATGTTATTGGTGATATTCTGTAATTGTTGTTGATGACCATTGCGATCTGATGATTGTGATATTGTTGTTATTGATGTTGTGTTGTTCGTTCTGTTGATGTTGTTTGTTATTCAATTACGTTGTTGTTGTTTACAGTGATATTCTTATTGATGATGATCTTGTTGTTGTTATTGTTCTTGTTGTTGTTGATGATGTTGTTGATGTTGTTGGTGTTGTTTGTTGATGATTGACCATTATTGATACATTGTCATTCCTTCATTCTTGTTGTTTGATGATGTGTTGATGATGGTGACATTGCATTGTGTTGTTTTCACGGTATTATTGTTTACGTTGTGTTGTTGTTGTTTGTTTGATGATGTTCATTTGTTGTTGTTGTTCTGTTCTAATTGTGTTGTTGTTGATTGTTGTTCATTCTTGTTGATGATGTTTGTTGTTATTTGTTGTTGTTGATGATGATATTGATCAAGTGATGTTCAATTACATTTGATGTTAATTTGATGATCTCCAGTGTTGGTGATGTTGATGTTGATGATGATGTTTGATGATTGTTGTTGTTGTTGGATTGTTGTTGAGTGTTGTTGTTGATGTTGATGATGTTTATTGTTGATGTGTCTGATGTTCTGGTATTTCTTTGTTGTTGTTATTGTGATAATTGTGCATTGTTGTTGTTGTTGTGTTGTTGTGTTATTGATGATGTTTATTTGTCTACCCAGTCAGTGTTGTTGGTGAAGTGTTGTTGATGTTGTTGATGATATTGTTATTATTTGTTCTGTTGATGTTGTTGATGTTGTTCTGTTCCATCTGATGATGGTTGTTGTTGATGATCGATGTTGTTCGTTACAGTGATGGTCAGTCATTGAATTAATTACGTTGTTGAGTGATGTTCTGATGTTCATTGTTGTTGTTCATTGTTGTTGTTGTTAATTTGTTGTAATTGATGGTGATGGTGTTGATACGTGCCCATTGTTGTTGTGTTGTTATTCATTCAGCGTTGTTGATGTTAGTGATGTTGATGTTGTGTTGATAAAATCTATAGTTAGTGTTCTGTTGTGTTATTTCATTGTTATTGTTGATGTTGATGTTTGTTCATTGTTGATATTGTTGTTTTTTGTTACATTGAAATATTGTTGTTGTTGTTTGTTGTTGTTATTGTTGTTTATTTGTTGTGTTGTTGTATTCTTGATGTTTTGTTACGTTGTTGTTATTGATCTTGTTCTTGTGTTGATGTCCCATTGTTATTGTTGTTGTTGATGTTTGTTGTTGGATGATATTACCGAAATGTTGAGTGTTGGGATACATTTTGATAGATAGTTGTTGTTTGTTGTTTGTTGATGTTGTTGATGATGTTCGTTTATTGATGTTGTGTTCATTGTTGTTGTTTACATTTTGTTGATGTTGTTGTTGTTCTACATTGTTGTTGATTATTTGTTCTTGATGGTTGTTGTTGTTGTTGTTCAAATTCTACAATGTTGTTGTGTTGATGATGATGATACGATGTTGTTCTGATGTTGTTATTGTTATGTTGACCATTTGTTGTTGTTGTTGTTGATGTTGATATTGATGATGTTGATATTATTCTGTTTTGTTGTTGTTTGTTGTTGATTGTTGTTGTTAATTGTTGAGTGATCGTTCAGATGATCTGATATTCAATTAATTGTTGTTGACGATGATGGTATTCATTGATGTTGTTGTCTTATTTTGTTACATTGTGATATTCATTTTGTTTTGTTGTTAATTCGTTCATTGTTGATTGATGTTGTTTATTGTTGTTGTTCTTCTATTATGATGTTGATGTTATTTGTTGTTATTGTTGATGATGTTATTTTATTTGGTCTGTTTTGTTGTTTACGTTGTTGTTGTTTATTGAAACATTATTCGTTAGTGATATTCTATTGTTGTTGTTGTTTGTTGATGTGTTGTTGATAAATAGTTGTTGTTTACAGTGTTTACATTTTGTGTTGTTTTATTAATTGATGTTGTTGATGTGCATTGTTTAATTGTTGAAGTGTTGATGTTGATAGTTGTTTGATATTGTTATTTGATATGACCGATATTCGTTGTTGTTGTTTGTTTGGTTATTGTTTGGTAGTAATCTGTTGATGTTGTTGTTGTTGTTGTTAGATGTGTGTTGCATTGTTGTTGTTGTGTTCCCATTTGATACTACGTTGTTAATTTATTGTGTTGTTGATGTTGTGTTGATGTTGATATTTGATGTTGTGATGGTGATGTTGATGCATTGTTGATGATGTTGATGTTACATTTGTTGTTCTTTAATTGTTGTCTACATTGTTGTTATTGATGTTCATTGAGATGTTTATTATTTATTCTGTGTTCATTATTGTTATTGTTGTGTTGTGTGTTGTTGTTGATGGAGTTTGGTGTTGTTGTTGTTCATTGTTGTTGAAGTGATGTTGATGTTATTTACCATTTCTGTTTGATGTTGTGTTGTGATGTTGTTGTTTGTTGTTTGATGATGTCAGTGTTCATTTACATTCAGTTGGTGTTTGTTGTTGTCAGTGTTGCTGTTATAAGATGTTTGTTGTTGATTGATGTTGATTGTTTGTTTGTTGAAAGCGTGTTTAGCATTCCTTTGTTTGTTGTTTATTTTGTTGACTGATGATGATGTTGTGATGTTAATTTAATTGTTGTTATTGATGTTTGAGTGATGATGATTTTATTGTTGTTGATGTTGTTGTTAGTTGTTTAATTGTTGATTGTTGTTGTTGTTGTTGTTATTTCATGTGTTGTTAATTGATATTCTTCTTGTTGTTGTTATTGATCTGTTGTTTTTGATAAATAATTATTGTGTTGTTTGTGTGTCTGTTGTTATTCTGTTGTGTGTTGTTGTTGTTGTTGTTGGTGTTGATGATGTTGTTCAATTTTCCCATTGTTGTAATTGTTGATGTTGGTGATGTTGATTGTTGTTGTTGTTGTTATTACGACATTGTTTACATTTGTTTCATTGTTAATTGTTAATTATTATTTGTTGATGTGTTGTTGTGTTATTGATGATGTTGATGTTGTTGTTGTTCCTAGTTGTTCATTGAGTATTCATTGTTGTTTGTTTCATTCCAGTGTCATTATTCAGTTGTTGGTATTGACTGGTTATCTTTACATTGTTCCTAGTGTTATGTGTTGATGTATTGTGTTATTGTTGTTGTTGTGTGTTGTTGATGATGTTGTTGTTGTTTTGTTGATTGATAGATGATGTTATTGATGTTGTTGTTGTTGTTGTTGTTGTTGTTCAGTGATTGAGTGTTGTTGTTGATTGTTTGTTTGATTGGGCGTTGTTGTTGTTGGTATTGATGTCAATTGTTGATAATTGTTCAGTTATTTGATATTGTTATTGATGTTGATACATTGTTGTTGTTGTTGTTGATGTTGTTGTTGTTGATGTTGTTATTGTGTTGTTTGTTGTGATGATGTTGATGATGTTGTTGTGTGCATTCTGTTGTTAGTGATGTTGATGTTATTCCTGTTTGTGTTGTTGTTGTTATTATTCTTATTCAGTGTTGATGTTGATGTTCCTTTGTGTTCCACGTTATGTGGTGTTACGATACAGATGCTGATGATTGTT
Source organism: Himalopsyche phryganea (assembly GCA_022494535.1). Lineage (NCBI taxonomy): Eukaryota > Metazoa > Arthropoda > Insecta > Trichoptera > Rhyacophilidae > Himalopsyche > Himalopsyche phryganea. Next base: position 10,367 of record JAGVSL010000420.1, read on the forward strand.
GTTGTTTATTGTGTTGTTCAATGTTGTTATGTTGTTGTCCTGTTCTAAATGTTATTCGTGTTGTTGATGATGTTCATGATGTTGATTGTTTGTTGTTGATACACATTCTTGTTCTTATTCGTTGTTGTTGATGTTTTGTTGTGTTGTTGTTAGTGTGTTGTTTGTTTGTTTGATATGATATTGTTTGTTGTTGTTGTTGTTTGAGTGATGATGTTCAGTGATGATGTTGGTGTTTGTTGTCTGTTGTTGATGATATTACATTGATGTTGTTCCTGTTGGCTGATAATGTTATTGCATTGTTGTTGTGTTTAGTGAAGTGCTATATTGATGTTGTTGTTGATCATTACCATTCTTTGTTGTTGATGTATTGATGTTGTTGTTGTTCAATTATTCTGTTGTTTTATTGATGTTGTTCTTGTTGTTACATTTGTTGTTGTGCGGTGTTCCATTTGTTGTTGATGTTGATATGTTGATTGTTGATATTCGTTGTTGTTGTTGTTGATGTTGTTCATTGTTTGTTGTTGTGTTAGTGATGATGTTGTTAATTCACATTCATTGTTGATAGATGATGATGATTCTCTGTGTTGATCGTATTCGATGTTGATGATGTTGTGTTTGTTGATGTTGTTGGTATTATTGTTGTTATTTATTTGTTATTTGTATTATTAATTCATTATTCACATTTATTAGTACATTCTGTTGTTCATTGTATTCATTAGTGATTTGTTGTGTTCTGTTGTTTGTTATTTTGTGATGTTGTTGTTGTTGTTATTTATTTGTTACGTGATACTGATGATGATATATTCCACATTTGATGGTGAACATTTTGTTTGTTGTTGTCTTCTTGTTGTTGTTCATTGTTGTTGTTGATGTTCCACATTTGTTGATGATGATATTTGTTGGTATTTGTTTGAAGTATTGTTATTATTTGTTATTGTGTTATTGTTATTAATTATTGTTTACATTTGATCTTTGTTTGTTGATTGAACGTTGTTGTTACGTTGTTGATTTTGTTTGTGTTGATGTTCTTTTGTTGATATTCTGTTATTGTTTGTTATTGATGTCATTGTTCAGTGATGCTGTTGTTTGATGATGATATTTGTTGATACATTTGTTTATTATTATTTGTTGTTTGTTGTGTTTGTTTTGTTACATTGTTGTGTTTGTTATTGTTATTGTGTTATTTGTTGTTTGTTGATGCTGTTGTTTTCGTGTTGTTTGGTGATCTACATTGTGTTATTATTGTTGTTTGATGTTGATGATTATTGATGATTGTTGTTAGTGTTGTTTATTGTTGAAATTGTTATGTTCATTGTTTGTTGTTGTTACATGATGTTTTATTGTTATTTGTTGTGTTGTGATGTTGTTGATGATACATTATTTTATTTATTGATGTTAATTGTTGTGTTTGTGTTATTTTATTGTTGATTACATTTACAATTATACGTTGTGATGTTGTTGTTTGTTGATGTGTGTGTGTTGTTCTTTGTTGTTATTATTATTATTCCGCATTGTTCTGTTGATAGGTATTTGTTGCAATTGTTGTTTGTTATTGTTGTTGATGATGTGTGTTGATGATGATGATATTTCATTATTGATATACATTATTTGTTTTGTTATTCTTGATGTTGTTATGATGTTTAGTGTTTGTTACGATGTTGATGATGTTGGTGTTAATTACCATTTGTTGAGTACGATTATTGTTGTTGTTATTTATTATTTGTTACGATTGTTACATTGATGTTGTGTTATTGTTATTGGTATTTGTTGTTGTTATTTGTTGATGATGCATTTACGTTATTTGATGATGATGTTCCCCGTTGTTGATGTCATTCCTGATGTGTTGCATTATTGTTATTGTGTTATTCTATTTGTTGTTTCTGTTATTGATGTTGATGTTGTTTGTTATTCCGTGTTGATATTGATGATGATATTTATTGTGTGTGTTGACCCATTGTTATTATTGATGATGCATTTGTTATTTGTGTTGATGATGGTGATGTTACATTACATTTTGTTTGTTCTGTTCTTGATGTTGATGTTGTTCATTATTAGTGCATTGTTGTTGTTTATTAATTATTTGTTGTTATTTTATTGTTGGTGATAATTGTTGTTGTTGAGTAATTGTTTACGATGATACGTTGTTGTTCTGTTGTGTTGTTTGATAGTGATGATCTGATGTTTGATGGTGTTACATTGTTGTTGATGTTGTTTGTTATTGTTGATGTTGTTGTTGTTGTTGTTTGTGATACATTGTTAGTATTCTATTGTTGATGTCCTTTGTTGTTGATGAGTGTTTGTTGTTGTTTGTTGTTCTGTTTGTTGCACACGTTTGTTGCTGTTGTTGTGATGTTGTTGTATTGTTGTTGTTGAGTGTTTGTTTTATTCGTGGTTAATTGTTGTTGTTGTTGTTGTATGTTTTGTTGTGATATTTGTGTTTATTTTATTGTTGATATTGTTGTTGTTGTGTGAGTTATTTGATTGTTTTCCCAATTGTTGTTACGTTGTTGTTGTTGTTATTGTTGATTGTTTTGTTCATTACATTTGTTGATGTTCCATTGTTGTTGTTGTCCCCATTGTTGTTTACATTTCTGTTGTTTATTTATTGATGATGATGATGATATATTTTACATTGTTGTTTGTTGTTGTTTTATTATTGTTTATATTGATGTATTGATACGTGTGTTCTACTGTTTGTTGTTTAATTTTGTGTTGATACATTTGCATTTGTTTGTTGTTTGTTGTTGTTGTCTGTGATGTTGTGATGTGTGATGAGTGTTTTGTTGTTGATGATGTTGTTGTTGTTGAAGTGATTACGTGATAGGGCATTGTTCTGATGTTCTAGTGTTGATACGCCATTGTTGTTACTACATTTATTTTGATGATGATACGTTGATGTTATTGTTGTTGTTGTTGTTGATATTGTTGTGTTTGTGTTTGTTGTGTGTTATTGTTCTTGTTGTTGTATTATTGTTAAATGTTGTTGTGTTGTTGATATTGATAATGACAGTGTTGTGTTGTATTGTTATTTGTGTTGTTGTTGTTGTTGTTGTTGTGCTGATGATATTGTTGTTGAGCTGTTGTTATTGTTGTTGTTGTTGATGTTGTTTGTTGATGTTGTGTTGTTGATGTATGCATTATTCTTATTTGTTCTGTTTGTTCCCAATTCGTTGTTGTTGTTGTTGTGTTGTTGTTGATTGTTGATCGTGGTAAGTGATAATTGTTGTTGATCAATTTGATGATGTTGTGTGTTGTTATTGTTATTGATGTGTGTTTATTGTTGTTATTTGTGTTATTTGTTGTTGTGTTATTGTTGTTATTTTGTTATATTGTTGTTGTTGTTGTTGTTGTGTCTTATTGTGTTTGTGTTCATTATTCTGATGTTGTTGTTCTGTTGTTACTGTTACTGTTGTTGTTGTTCTATTATTTGTTGTGATGATGTTGTTGATGTTGTTTGTTACGACGTATTGTTGTTGTGTTTGTTACAGTGATGTTGTTACTGTTGATGTTGGTGTTGATTACATTCTTGATGTTGATGTTCTGTTGTTATTGTTACAGTGATATACATTCCTTGTTGTTGATGTCGTTATTTTGTTCTGTTACTACGTTGTTGATGATGAGTCATTGTTTGTTGATGTTTTGATGATGTTTGTATTGTTCTGTTGATGGGTTGTATTTGATATTGTTGTTATTGTTGTTGTTGTTGTTGTTGTTGTTGTTGTTGATGTTAATTGTTATTGGTCATATTGATGTTGTTGGTATTGATATTGTTGTTGATGATAGTATTCATTGTTACATTGTGTTGTTGACCCATTCCATTGTTCTTCGTTGATGGTGTTGAATTGTTGATTGATGTTGATTTGATTGTTAGTTGAGATGATTTTTGTGTTCGTTGATGTTGAGTCAGTGTTGCTGTGTGTTCCCGTGTTGTTGTTATATTATTATTGTTATTATTGTTATTATAGTGTCTTGTTATTATTATTATTGTGTTCATTTGTGTGTTATTTGTTACATTGATGATATTGATGGTATTGATCACATTATTGTTGTTCATTGTTGCAATTATTGTTTACATTCTGATATTGTATTACCATTATTCTTATTCATTAGTATTACTGATATTACGATGTGTTATTAAATGTGTTGTTCATTCAGTGTTGAATTTACCTGTTGATGTTATGATGTGATGAGTCTGATGTTCCTTGTTGATGTTTAAATTGTTTAGTATTGATATTCATTGATGTTGATAATTCAGTGTTGTTGATGATACATTTTGTTTCTGATGTTTGTTGTTCATTATTGTTGTTGAGTGTTGTTGTTATTGTTCCACACATTTAGTCTGTTCTTGTTGTTGTTGTTGATATTTATTCTATTGTTGTTTGTGTGTTGTTTGTTCCCCACATTTGATATTTGTTGATGTTGTTGATGTTGTTGTTGATAGTGATGATGATACGATTAGATGATACGTTTATTGTTTTGTTTACGATATGATGATACATTCCATTTTGTGTGTTCCCACATTGTTATTTGTTGTTTGTTGTTGTTGTTATTGTTGTGTTGTTGTTAATTGTTTGTTGTTGTTGTTTGTTACTTTGTTCTGTTGTTATTTATTGTTATTGTTGTTTGATGTTGTTGTTGTTGTTGTTGTTATTATTACATTGTTGTTGTTGTTGTTTGTTCCGACCATTGTTGATGATACATTGATGATCTGTTGTTGTTTGTTTGTTATTACCGTTTGTTGTGTGTTGATCTGTTATTCATTTGATGTTATTGTTGTTATTGTTCATTGTTTATTATTGTTGTTGATGAAGGTTTTACGATGTTTGTTGATGTTGTTGTTGTTGTTGTTGTTGTTGTGTTGATGTTGTTGTTGTTTGTTTTTATTTGTTGTTGTGTTGTTGTTATTTATTGTTGTTGTTGTTGTGTTATTGTTGATACTGTTGATGATGATGGTGTGATGATTGGTATGATGTGATGATGATGCTCGATGATGATGGTGATGATGATGTGGTGTTCATTGTTATTGGGTGTTGTATTGTTGATACATTCTGATGTTGTTCTACGTTATTGTTAATTTGTTGTTGTTATTTACATTATTGTGTCTGTGATCACATTGTTGATGATAATTGTGTTATTACATTGTTGTTATTTTGTTCATTTGTTACATTGTTGTTATTTGTTTGATGATATTTGATGTGTGTTATGATGTTGATATTTACATTGTTACATTGTTCATTGTTGTGTTGTTGTGTTATTCTGTTTGTTACATTGTTACAACATTGTTGTTATTATTGTTGTTACATTATTGTTATTTACATTGTTTGATGTGATGATGTTTGATGATGTTCTTGTTGTTGTTGTTGTTGTTTTGCCATTTGTTTGTTATTCCAGTGTACATTTGTTGTTGTTATTGTTTTGTTATTGTTTGTTCTTCATTGTTTGATGTTATTATTAAATTGTTACATTATCTTATTGGTATTGTGTTGTTTATTATTCCATTCAGTATTATTTGTTATTGTTGTTGTTGATGATGTGTTGTTGTTGATGTTATTGTTAATTTTGTTGATGATGTTGTTCCCGTGTTGTTTGTTGCCCATTGTTTTGTTGTTGATGTTATTGCTGTTGATGATGATGATGTTTGTTGTTGTTATTGTTCTGATGATGAATTTTGGTGTGTTGTTGTTGTTGTTGTTTGTGTTGTTGTTGTTTTTGTTTATTTACATTGCAGTATTTGTTATTATTTTATTGTACATTATTTTGTTGTTGTCCTTTGATGATGATTACATTACGTTGTTACGTTGTTATTGTTGTTGTTGTTGCCATTACATTGTTATTTGTGATATTGTTGATGTTGATGTTGATGTTTGTTTTGTTGTTGTGTTGTTTATTATTTGTTATTGTTCATTGTTTATTCGATCTTATTATTCCGTTGATAATTGTTGTTGTTGTTGATGTTGTGGTGTTGTTGTTGTTGTTGTTGTTGTTCATTTGTGTGTTGTTATGATATACGTTGATGATGATTACATTATTCATTGTTGTTGTTGTGTTTTGTTGTTATTGTTGATATTATTGTTATTAGTGTTTGTTGTTGTTGTTGGTGGTAATTGTTGTTGTTGTTGTTGAGTACTGTTATTATTCTTACGTTGGTCATTACATTGGTGTTGTTCTTGTTGTTGTTGTTGTTTTGATGCTGTTGTTGTTGATATTTGTTGATCCGTGATGTTGTTGTGTTATTGTTGTTTGTTATTGATATTTACATTGATGGGTATTGATGTGCATTCTGACCGTGTTGTTGTTTTGATACATTATTGATACGTGTGTTTGTTTTCTTATTGACTTACTGTTGTTGTTGTTTCGTTATTTTGTTGATTGTTCTTACGTACTCTTACCCTTTGTTGTTTTGTTTATTGTTGTTGGTTATTTTTGTTGTTGTGTCCTGTTCGATTGTTCGTTGTTTTATGTTACTATGATGGTATTGATTGGTTTTGTTATTCTGTTCATTGTTGTTGTTGTTGTTGAGTGTTACATTGTTGTTGATGTTGTCCTGTTGTTTCTGATGTTGTTTGTGTTTGATGTTGTTGTTGATATTTGACGTGTTGATGATGACCGTTTGTTGTTGTTCCATTCTGTGTTGTTGTTGATGTTGTTATTTGTTTGTTATTGTTGTTATTCATTGTTATTTGTTGTTGATGATGTTTGTTGTTGTTATTGTTATTTGTTGTGTGTTGTTGTTGTTTAGTGTTATTTGTTATTTACGTGTGTATTCATTGTTGTTATTGTTGACTGTTATTGATGTTGTGTCCTGTTGTTTATTATTGTTATTTGGTGATGTTGATGATGTTGTTTATTCTACATTGTGTTATTATTATTATTGACCATTTGTTCATTTATTGATGTTATTTATTGTTGTGTTTGTGTTGTTATTGTTGTTGTTGTTGTTGATTCATTATTCATTGTGTTTATTGTTGTTGTTATTGTTGTTATTTGTTAATTGTTTATTGATGATGTTTTGTTGATATTCCTTTGTTATTCGTGTGATGTTGTGTTCCACAGTTTGTGTTTGTTGATGATTACATTGTTACATTTACTGATGTTGTGTTGTTGATGTTGCATTTTGTTGTTGTATTTGTTGTT
>JAGVSL010000420.1:22500-27500 GCA_022494535.1 Himalopsyche phryganea
TGTGTTGTTACATTGTTTATTTATTGATGCTGGTTGTTATTGTTTGTTGTTTGTGTTGATATTCGTTGTGTGTTGATGTTGATATTGTGTTGTGTGTGTTTGATATTATTGTGTTATTGTTGATGTTGCTCCGTTGTTGTTGTTGTTCGTGTTACGATGTTGATGATGTTGTTGTTGTTGTTATTGTGTTGTTGTGTGTTGATGTTATTTGTTATTGATATGTTATTCTGATGTGTGTGTGTTTATTATTATTGTTTATTGTTATGTTATCTGATGTTGTTGTGTTATTATTATTATTCTGTTGTTGATATTGTTATTGTTGTATTCTATTATTGTTCTTGATATGTTGTTTGTTGTTTGTGTTGTTTGTGTGTTATTTATTTGTTGTTGTTGTTATTGATAATGTTCTATTGTTGTTACAGTTATTATTATTGTTGTTGTGTTGATGATGTTGTTGTTGATGATTTGGTTATTGTGTTTGATATGTTCTTGATGTTGTTGTTGTTGTTGTTGTTGTGTTCTTGTGATGTTGTTGTTGTTATTCACATTTGTTCTGATAGTTGTTAGTATTTGTTTATTTGATGTTGTTGATGTTGTTGTTGTTGTTATTGTTGTTTTGTTGTTGTGTGTGTGTTGTTGTTGTTGTTGTTATTGTTGATGATATTTATTCCTACATTGATGTGTTGTGGTTTATTGTTATTCGATGTGTTGTTGATCTCATTGTTTGATGTTGTTCCCTGATGATACATTGTTGGTGATGATTTGTTGATGTTGTTGTATTATTGTTATTATTGTTAGTGTTGTTATTATTTAAGTGTTGTTATTATTATTGTGTTATTGTTGTGTTGTTGTTTGATACTGATGTTGTTATTATTGTTGTGTTGTTATTGTTGAGTTGTTGTTGTTCGTTGTGTTGTTGTGATTGTTGTTGTTGTTGTTGATATTGTTGTTGTTGTTATTAGTGTTTGTTGTTGTGTTTGTTGTTCTGTTATGATGTTGTTATTCTGTTATTATTTGTTGTGTTGTGTATTATTATTCTTACTGTCTGTTGTTGTTGATCAGTATTGTTGATAATTCATTGTTATGTTGTTGATGTTCATTGATACATTGTTGTTGTTGTTGATGTTTATTTTGTTCATTGTTGTTGATGATGATGTTATTGTTGTTGTTGATGTTGTTATTGATTGTTGTTGTTGTTGTTGATGTATTTTTGTTGATCGGGGTGATATTTCATTTGTTGACCATTGTGTTGTTGTTGTTGTTATTATTGTTCTTTGTTGTTGTTGTTGTTGTTGTTGTTTGGTTGTTGTGTGCAGTGGTTATTTGATAATGTTGTGTTGTGTGTGTGTGTTGTGTGTTATTATTTATTATTGTATGTAATATGTTATTCAGTGTTATTATTATTATTGGTTGTCTGTTGTTGTTGTTGTGTTGATGTTGTTGATACTATTGTTGATGTTGTCATTGTTGTTTGTTGTTATTATTCATTATTGTTGTTATTGTTATTCTGTGTTGTTTGATGTGTTATTGTTGTTGTTGATATTGTTGATATTCTTGTTGATGTTGTTATTGTTGTTCATTGTTGTTGTTTGTTGTTGTTGTTGATGTTGTTGTTGTTGTTGTTGTTGATCTGTTGAGTATTCTTGTTGTTGTTGTTGTTGTTATGATGTTACAATGTTGATTTAATTAATTGATGTTGTTGATGATTGTTGTTGATGATGTGTTGTTGTTGATCGATGTTGATGATGTGTTCATTGTGTTGATGTTGATCCCGATGATCGATGTTGATGATGTTGAGTTGCATTGTTGTTCTATTTTGATGTTGATGTTGTTGTTGTTAATTGTTGTTGTTGTTGATTTGTTTGTTGTTGTTGTTGTTGTTGTTTGTTGTTTGATCTTGTTGTTGTTACATTGATATTGTTGTTGTTGTTGTTGTGTTACGTTGATTACATTCTGTTTGATTTGTTCTGTTGATGTTATTTTACGTTGTTGTTTGTTTGTTCTTGTTGAGTGTTGTTACCATTGTTGTTGACGTTACGTGTTATGTTGTATTATTTGTTGTTGATGTTGTTCTGTTCCGATCTGATTATGTTTTATGTTGTTCATGTTACTGTTCATTGATGTTAGTTCCGTTTAGTTGTTGTTGTTACCCCGTTGTTATCAGATATGTTTGATCTTCCTGCGTGTTGTACGTTCCGTTGATGTTTGTTGTTGTTGTTGATTGTTGTTGTTCGTTGTTCTGATGATGTTGTTGTTGTTGTTGTTTGTTGTTGTGTTAATTTGTTGTTCATTACTGATCATTTCTACGATGATGATACGTTGTTGTTGCCATTCCGTTGTTACATTTGTTGATCATTGTTTATTGTTAGTGACGTTGATATTGTTGTTGTCTCCACTGTTAATTCATTTTCTGTTATTGTTGATGATGATGTGGTGCATTTTAGGTGTTTGTTGATACAGTGATATTTATTGTTAGTGTTGTTGTGTTGTTGTTGTTATTGTTCCTGATATTAATTGATGTTACGTTAGGTGTTTGTTGATGTTCGTTTGATGATGTTGCTGTTCCTGTTCTGTTGTGATGTTACATTCTGTTGTGTTGTTTTATTTTTTACGTTGATGTCCATTACATTAATTGTTGATGATGTCATTGCATTGTTGTTGTTTGATACGTTTGATGTTTGTTATTTCGTTGTTGTTTGTTGTTGTGGTTGTTGTTTATTGTTTGTTTGTTGTTCTTTGTGTTATTGTTGTTGATTGTTGTTGTTGTTACGTGTTTGTGCCATTGTGTTGTTGTTGTTCGTTGATGTTGTTTGTGTACGTTTGTTTTGATTATGATTGTTTGTTGATGTTCATTTTGATGTTACATTCTGTTTGTCACATTACTGTATTGTTGTTGTTTTTGTGTTGATGATGATATGTTACTATTGTTGTGTGCAGTGTTATTATTTATTGCACATTCTTATTTGATGTTATGTTGATGTGTTCATTTGTTATGTTTGTTGTTTGGTGTGTTGTTCATTCTTAATTTATTATTTGTTGTTATTCTGTGATGATACCATTGATGTTGTTGTGTAATTAGTGTGTTATTCTGGTTGATATGATGATGATGTTCAGTGATGATCTTGTTGATGATGTTGATCTGTGTTGTTGTGTTGATATTGTTCGATGTGGTTCTGTTGATAATTGTTGTTGTTTACATTTATTGATACGATGATGATGTTTTGTTCGTTGATGTTTGTATTTATTGATGATGACTGTTGTTCCTGATGTTTTCGTTTGTGTGTGTTTGATGTTGTTCCCCATTGTTGTTGTTCATTGTTGTTTGTTATTTTGTTGTTGTTAATTCCACCGTGATGTTTGTTATTTCGTTGATACATTGTTGTTCCTGTTGATGTTGTTTGTTGTTATTCCGTTGTTGATGATGTATTGTTGTTGTTGTTCCGTTTGTTGTTGTTGATGCGATCTCAGTGTGATGATGATGTTTGTTGATGATGTTGTTGTTATTGTTTATTCCCGATGCACATTTGTTAGTTGTTGTTTTGTTCTTGTTACCATTCCTGTGTTTCCATTCTTGTTACCATTGTGTTGTTGTGTTTGTTTGTTTGTTATTTATTTTCTGTTTGTTATTGTTGTGTTATTATTTGTGTTATTTTGATGTTATTCTTATTGTTGTTGTTGTTTCAATTATGCAGTATTGTTGTTGTTGTTGTTATTACTGTTGGAAATTTGTCTGTTCTATTGTTGTTGATGTTGTTGACTGTTGTTAGTTTGTTGTTGTTTTGTTGATGATATTGTTCTTGTTGATGTTGTGGTATTGTTGTTCAGTCAATTGTTCATTATTGTTGTTTGTTGTTGTTATTTTAAGTATGTTCATAATTCCTGTTCTGTTGATGATGTTGTTGTTGTTAGTTGTTACAGATCAGTTGTTCTGTTGAGTGATCATTGTTGTTTGTTGAGTGTCTGGTGAGATGTTCACTGTTATTGTTTGATGATGCGTATTGTGTGTGTGTTGTGTGTTTGTGTTGTTCCTGTTGATTGTTATTGTTGTCTGTGATCTGTTATTTATTGATGTGTATTATTTTCTTGTTGTTGTTGTTGTTCCCAGTGTCTGTTTGTTTTGTTGTTGTTGTTACGTTGATATTGATGTTGATTTGTTATTGTTGATATGATGTTATTGATGATGATGTTCCTGATGGAAATGTTGATGTTGTCCATACGTTTGTTTGATTGTTACCATGATTGTTCGATTAGTTGTTGATGTTGATGATGATGTCCACTGTTGTCCATTTTGATTGATTACCAAGTGATTGTTGTTGTTGTTGATGTTTGTGTGTGTTGATGTTGTTGATGTTGTTGTTCGTTACCACGTTTACATTGATCTGATGATGTTAGTGTTGTTTGATCTGTTGTGTTGTTGTTGTTGTTGGTGTCTGGTGTTGTTGTTTGTGATGTTGGTGTTTTTCCATTGTTGTTGTTGATCATTGATACGTTGTTGTTACCGTTTGTTGTTCCGGTTGGTTGTTCTTACTGGAAGTGATGTTGTTGTTGATTGTTATCTGATGATACAGTGATGTTAATTCGATACATTGTTCATTGCCCGTTCATCTCGTTGTGATGATCTCATTGATGTGATGATACGTTGATCTTGTGAATTCCCAGTGTTTGTGCATTTCTGTTGATAGTGTTGTTTGTTGTCATTCTGTTATTCTGGTATTGATGTTGATGTTGTTGTTGTTTGTTCATTTGTTCTGTGATATTATTGATGATAGTGATGTTTGGTGGATGATGCGTTGCGTTCTGTTCTTGTTGTTATTGTTGATGTGATATTCATGATGTTGTTTGGTGTTATTGTTGATAGTGTTTGTTGATCTTGTTGTTGTTTGATGTGTTTCATTCTGTGTTTGTTCTGTTGTTGATGTGTTTATTGTTTGTCTGTTGTTGTTGTTGTTGTTGTGTTTAGTGTTGTGATGTTATTCTGTTCCATTTGTTTGATGATCGTT
>JAGVSL010000422.1:0-10658 GCA_022494535.1 Himalopsyche phryganea
CATATTGTTCGACGCGGCGCGATGCAAACTATCAGAAAACATCGATTGCTTTGCGAGAAGCGAGCCCTGTTGTCAAATATTTCATACTCACTTTTTTTGTCGATCAGCGGTTGCCGAACACCCAAAAAATTTTGCCATCCCACCGATGCGAACCGGTTTTTTCCAAAATTAAAAACGATCGCTGCTACTCAGCAAGCATATAGCCCGACGCGGCGCGATGCATACTATCAGAAAACATCGATTTGTTTGAGAAGCGAGCCCTGTTGTCAGTAATTTCATACTCGGCGCGATGCATACTATCAGAAAACATCGATTTGTTTGCGAAAAGCGAGCCCTGTTGTGAAATATTTTATACTCAGTTTTTTTGTCGATCAGTGGTCCTCAAAGGTCCAAAAAATTTTGCCATCCACCGATGCGAAACGGCATTTTTTCCAAAAATTCAAAACGATCGTTGCTACTAAACAAGCATATATAGCCCGACGCGGCGCTGATAATACTATCAGAAAACATCGATTGGTTTTGAGAGAAGCAGGCCCTGTTGTGAAATATTTTATACTTTTTTTCTCGATCAGCGGTCGCCGAACACCCAAAAAATTTTGCCATCCACCGATGCAAACAAAAATTAAAACGATCGCTGCTCTAAACAAAGCAAAATTGTTCGACGCGGCGCGATGCGATATCAGAAAAATCGATTGCTTTGCGAGAAGCGAGCCCTTTTTCAAATATTTCATACTCACTTTTTGTCGATCAGCGGTCGCCGAACACCCAAAAATTTTGCCATCCCACCGATGCGATCCGGTATTTTTCCAAAATTAAAAACGATCGCTGCTACTAAACAAGCATATTTTTCGACCGCGGATGCAACTACAGAAAACATCTATGGTTTGCGGAAAACGACCTGTTGTGAAATATTCATATACTTTTTTGTCGATCAGCGGTCCGCCCAAATTTTCCCTCCCACCAATGCGACCGGGATTTTCCAAAAAAAACGATGCTGCTACTAAACAAGCATATTGTTGACGCGGCGCGTGAACTAAGAAACATCGATTGCTTTGCGAGAAGCGAGCCCCATTGGTCAAAATTTCATACTCCTTTTTTGTCGATCAGCGGTCGCCGAACACCCAAAAATTTTGCCATCCACCGGGTACAACCGGTATTTTTTCCAAAATTAAATTGATCCTCTCTAAAAAGCATAAGCTCGACGCGGCAAGATGCATACTATCAGAAAAAATCTATTGGTTTGGGAAGGAGCCTTTGTGAAATATTTCATCTACTTTTTTTGTCGATCAGCGGTCGCCGAACACCAAAAAAATTTTTCCATCCCACCGATGCGATCCGGTATTTTTTCCAAAATTAAAAACGATCGCTGGTACTAAACAAGCATATACCCCCGGCGCGATGCATACTATCAGAAAACATCGATTTTTTTGCGAGAAGCAGCCCTGTTGTGAAATATTTTATACTCAGTTTTTGTCGATCAGTGGTCCTCAAGTCCAAAAAAATTTTTCCATCCCACCGATGCGAACCGGTATTTTTTCCAAAAAATTTAAAACGATCACCCCTACTAAAAAGGCATATATCCCCCCGCGGCGCGATGGGTACTATCAGAAAAGATCGATTTGTTTGCGAGAAGCGTGCGCCCTGTTGTGAAATATTTCATACTCACTTTTTTGTCGATCGCTGGTCACCGAACACCCAAAAATTTTGCCATCCCACCGATGCGAACCGGTATTTTTTTTCCGTACCAAAACGATCGCTGCTACTAAACAAGTATATTGCCCGACGCGGAAGATGCATACTATCAGAAATCATCGATTGGTTTGCGAGATGCAAGCCCTGTTGTGAAATATTTCTTATACTCACTTTTTCTCGATCAGCGGTCGCCGAACACCCAAAAAATTTTGCCATCCACCGATGCAAACCGGTATTTTTCAAATTACAAAACGATCGCTGCTACTAAACAAGCATATAACCCGACGCGTTGCGATGCATGCTATCAGAAAACATCGATTGGTTTGCGAGAAGCGAGCCCTGTTGTGAAATATTTTATACTCACTTTTTGTCGATCAGCGGTCGCCGAGTACTAAAACATTTTACCATCACCGATGCAAACCGGTATTTGCAAAAATTAAACGATCGCTGCTAAACAACAAGCATATAGCCCGACGCGGCATGATGCAAACTATCAGAAAACATCGATTGCTTTGCGAGAAGCGAGCCTGTTGTGAAATATTTCATACCACTTTTTGTCGATCAGCGGTCGCCGAACACCCAAAAATTTTGCCATCCCACCGGATGCGAACCGGTATTTTTTCCAAAAAATTAAAAACGATCGCTGCTACTTTAAAAAAGCATATTGTTCGACGCGGCGCGTGCAACATCAGAAACACTTGCTTTCGGAAAAAAACCCTTTTTTTAAAAATTTTCCTATTTTTTTATAGGGGCGCCGCACCCAAAAAAATTTTCACCCCCAAAAGCAACCGATTTTTCCTTTAAACACCCTTTTAAAAAATTTTTTTTTCGACGCGGGCCTGCAACCCAAAAAAAATTTTGCTTTTAGAAGCGAACCGGTAAAAAAATTTTAATATTTTTTTTTTTACCGCGGCAAAAAAAAAAATTTTTCCCCCCACCGGCATCTTTTTTCCCAAAAAAAAACTTGTTTAAAAAGCAAAACCCGGGGGCCATCATACTATTTTGGTTTCGAAACATTTGCAAAAACATCCACTTTTTTTTTTAACCCCCCCCCCAAAAAATTTTGCCCCCCGATGGATCCGGATTTTTTAAAAAAAAAAAACGACCTGTTAAAAATCAAAAATTTTCCCCGAAAAACCCTTTGAAAACCAATTTTTTCAAAGCGACCCCCTTTTCTTTTTTTCCATTTTTTCGATCCCGGTTTAAAACCAAAATTTTCCACCCCGATGCAACCATTTTTTAAAATAAAAAGATGCTTCAAAAAGCTTGCCCCCCCAAATTTTCAAAAAAACTTTTTTTAAACACCTGGGTTTTTTTCCATTTTTTCGATCGCGGTCCCAACACCCCAAATTCATCAAAAGATGCAAATTTAAAAATTGATGCTCTCTTTAAAATTACCGGGGCGCAATGCAAAGCCAAAAAATTTTTGGAAAAGAGCCCCTTTTCAAAATTTAACTCACTTTTTGCATTCCCAAAAAAAAATTTTCCATCCCAAGTCCCTTTTTTCCAAAAAAAACGTGGATAAAAACTATTTTGCGGGCCCCGTCAACACCAAAAATTTGCTTTTGGGGGCCCGTTTCAAAATTTTAACTACTTTTTGGGTAGCGGCGCCGCACCCCAAAAATTCCCCAAAAAATCCCGGATTTTTTTAAAAAAACGACCTGTTAAAAACATTTTCGACGCGGCGCTAAAAACAAAAACCATTTTTCAACGGTTTTAAAATTTTTTTTCTCAGTTTTTTGGGCAGTTTCCTCAAAAATCCAAAAATTTTGTGAGCGAACCCTTTTTAAAATTAAAATCACCCTTTTTTAAAAACTTTTCCCCACCCCAAAAAATTACATCAGAAAAACGTTTTTTCAAAACCCTTTTTGGATTTTCATACCACTTTTTTTCATCACTCAGAAACCAAAAATTTCCTAAGCGAACCGTTTTTAAAAAATTAAAACATCCCCTTCAAACAGGCCGACCGGGCATCCTATCGAAAAATATTTTTCAAAATTTTAAATATTTTATCCCTTTTTTTCGACGCGGCGCCAACACCAAAAATTTTGCCTCCCCCCCAAGAAAAACCCGGGATTTTTCAAAAAAAAACTTGTATAAAAAAAACTTAAAACCCATTGGGCATCACGAAAAAAAAACGATTTTTCAAAACCCCTTTTTTTAATTTTTTTCCCCTTTTTTTTTTTCAGCGGCGCCCCACCCCAAAACCATCCCCCCGAAAACCGGATTCTTTCAAAAAAAACTGTGCATCAACATTGCGACGCGTTTCGAACACAAAAAATTTGCTTCAGAAGCACCCTTTTTAAATACATCCACGTGACAGCGGCGCCCAAACCCAAAAAAATTTTATCCCCCCGAGCGAACCTTTTTTAAAAATTAAAAAAATCCTTTCAAAATATTTTTCGGCCCCCAAAACCATCAAAAACCAAAATTTTTTTCAAAAAAAAGTTTTTTATTTTAATCATTTTTTTTTGGGGGCGCCGAAAACCCCAAAAAAAATTTTTAACCCACATCCGGGATTTTTTCCAAAATTCGATCCTGTCAAACAAAAAATTTTCACCCCCGGGAAAAAAAAAATTTTTCAAAGCGACCCGTTTTCAAAACATTTTTGCGACGCGGCGAAACCCAAAAAAATTTTCCCCCCAGCGACCCATTTTTTAAAAATTCGATCGCGCTCAAAAAAATTTTGGGGCCCACATCGAAAAAAATTTTTTTTCCAAAAAAACCCGTTTTAAAACATATATTTTTGCGCGCTCCCAAAAACCCCAAAAAATTTTTTTTCCCCCCAAAGCGAAACCGGTTTTTTTCCCAAAATTTTTCATCGCGCCAAACCCCAAAAATTTTCGACCCCGATGCAAATTCGAAAATCATTTTTTAAACGACCCTTTTTTTAAATACATAATCAAAACCCCCCGGGCCCCCAAACCCCAAAAAATTTGCCACCCCCCCTCGGGAATATTTTTCCAAAAAAAAAATTTTTTCGCTGCACAAAAAACCCCCCCCGGCAAATGATTTCAAAAAATCAAAAGGGGGGGTTTTAAAACATACCCTTTTTGCGATCACTCCCCCAAACCCAAAATTTTTTTACCCCTGGTCCTATTTTTTCAAAATTAAAACGTCGCGACAAAAAAATTAAAAGTTAACGGGTCAAAATTAAAAACAGTTTTTTCAAAGCGAGCCCGTTGTCAAAATTTTTAACCCCTTTTTTTTTAAAGGGGGGCCGCAAAATTTCATCCACCTTTTGATCCGGTTTTTCCCCAAAAAAAAAATTGGGCCACCCAAAAAACCCCCCCGGGATTTTCCAAAAAAAACATCGTTTTTTCGGGGGAAAACGAGCCCGTTTTAAATATTTTAACACTTTTTTGCGAAGGTCCCGAAAAAAAAAATTTCCATCCACTGCGAACCCGGTTTTTTTTAAAACAAAAATTGCACAAAAAAGCAAACCCGACCCCCCAAAACATCGAAAACAGATTGGTTTCGGGGCGGCCCGTTTTCAAATATTTAATATTTTTTTTCGAAGCGGTGGCAAAAAATTTTAACCACTGCAAAACCCGGTTTTTTTTAAAAAAAAAAATCCGCATCAACAAAAGCCCCACCGGGTTTCAAAATAAAAAAATCGTTGGGTTTTCGAAAGCGAGCCCGTTTTCAAAAATTTCAACTCCCTTTTTTTTCGACGGGTGCCAAACCCCAAAAAAATTTTCCATCCCCCCGTGCGACCGGATTTTTTTCCAAAAAAAAACGATCGCGTACTCAAAAATTTTACGGGGCTGCCCCACAAAAAAACTATTGGGTTTTTGGAAGCGAGCCCTTTTGAAAACATTAATTTTTTGCGATAGCGGGGCCAAAACCCCAAAAAAAAAATTTTCCATCCCCCTGCGAACCTTTTTTTCCAAAAAAAAAACGATCGCGTATCAAATATTTTTACGCCGGGGGTCAAAAAAAACCGAGCGGGAAAACAAGTTTCAAAAACACTATTTTTTTTTGGGAAACGGCGGAAAACCCCAAAAATTTTGCCATCCCCCCGTGCGACCATTTTCCAAAAAAAAACGATCGCGTATAAAAATAACCCCACCCCCTGCTACTAAAAAACATATTGGGTTTTTGGGCGAGCCCTTTTTAAAAACATCTCTTTTTTGGGGCAGCGGGGCCAAACCCCAAAAAAATTTTCCATCCCCCCGTGCGACCATTTTTTTCCAAAAAAAAAAACGTTTCAAAAATAAAAGTTTTGCGCCCAGCAAATACGAAAAAAAAAGATTTCTTTCAGAACACCCCTTTAAAATTTTTAACCCCTTTTTTTCAATTTAAACCCAAAAATTTTGCCATCCCCCCGTGCGAACCATTTTTTTCCAAAAAAAAAAGATTCAAAAAAAACAAAGCCGCCCCAAGCAAACCAGCATGACTTTCAAACGACCCCTTTTTAAAACCCCTTTTTGTCAATCCCAAACCCTTTTGCCATCCCCGCGTGCGACCATTTTCCAAAAAAAACGATCCTTCCAAAAAAAATTGTTACGCGGCGCGGCAAAAATCAAAAAATCGATTTTTGCGAGAAGCGAGCCCTGTTGTAAATATTTATACTCCTTTTTTGTCGATCAGGGTCCCAAACCAAAAATTTTCCCCCCCGATGCGAACCGGTTTTTTTTAAAAAATTAAAAAAGATCCTGCTACTAAAACATATTCGCGTCGGCGCGATGCATACTATGAAAAATATCATTTGTTTGCGAAAGCGGTCCCGATCGAAATATTTATACTCCATTTTGTCGAAGCGGTCACCGAAACCCAAAAATTTTGCCATGCCACCGAGCAACGTATATTCAAGATTCAAAACATCCCCATAAAAACGATGCGTGCAGAAGAGCACGTTAGAAATTCATCGATTTTTTTCGAAAGGTCTGTTAAAAATTATTCACCCTTTTTTCCGTAGCGGTTCCAACACAAAAATTTTGCCACAGATTAACCGGATTTTTCAAATTAGACGCGTACTACAAAAACATTACACGCATTGCGTTGCATATCGAAAATTCATTGTTTGGAGAAGCGGCCGTTTGAAACATTCCATACCTTTTTGCGACAGGTTCTCCAACAAAAATTTCACCACGATGCAAACCGGTATTTTTCAAATTAAAACGATCCTGTCTAAACAACAATACACGACGTTGCAAGCACTGAAAACATCATTATTTGAAACACCCTGTCGAAAGTTCATACTCACAATTTTTCACACGATCGCGAACACCAAAATTTTGAAACCCACGATGCAAACGGTATTTTCAAAATTTAAACAGCGCGCACTAAACACAATTTTTCGAGCGCGCGATGCAAAGAAATATAAATTTTCGAGAAACAACTTATCAATTTCAACACCAATTTTTGCACCGCCCGAAACCCAAGAATTTTT
The DNA here is from genome assembly GCA_022494535.1 of Himalopsyche phryganea. NCBI lineage: Eukaryota > Metazoa > Arthropoda > Insecta > Trichoptera > Rhyacophilidae > Himalopsyche > Himalopsyche phryganea. The sequence goes on from JAGVSL010000422.1 coordinate 7,088, forward strand.
GCCAACACGATGCACGTATTTACAAAATTAAAACGATCGCGGCTCGAAACAAGCATATTGTCATCGTCGATTCTTGAAATCGATTGCTTTCAGAACACCCTTTGTCAAACTCATACCCAATTTTGACACGTGCGAAACCCAAATTTTTGCCACAACCATGCGATCGGTACTTTCCAAAAATTAAAAACGATCGCGCCTGAAAAACTATCCGACTCGGCGATGCTTCGAAACAACATTGTTTCAAAGAGCCCTTTTGAATTTAACACTTTGTAAATCACGTGCCGAACACCGGATTTGAATTCCAGATCAAACCGTTTTTCAAAATAAAACGACGCTGTTACTAAACAACATATAGCCAACTTCGAAATACTTCAGAAACACGATTGGTTTCGCAGCAGCCTGTTCAATATTTTCAAACTCACTTTCTGAAACAAGATTCGACACCCAAAAATTTTCCATCCAGATCATCGATTTTTGCAAACAAACGATCGCTTACTTTCACCAGCTATTGTCGACGGGAACAACTTTCAGAAACATCGTGTTTGCAAAACAACCCTGTTGTCAATTCAACAACATTTTTTGCGATCGCGGTTGCACACCCAAAAAATTTTATCCAGATTTGTCCGGATTTTCCAAATTAAAACATCGCTCTATAACGAGCATATGTTCAAGCGCGATTTACTCAGAAAAACGATTGTTTCGAAATCAACACGTTGTGTATAACATAATCTGAGACTGGCGATCCCGAAACCAAATTTTTGCCACACGAGCGATCCGTATTTTCCAAAATTTAAACAGCTGTCAAACACAATATCGATCTCGCGAGCGCTACTCGAAAACTCGATTGTTTCGAGAAGCGAGCCCTGTTGTGAAAATTCAATTTACGCTTTTTCGTCGATCACGGTTAGCCAAAAATTTTGCCATCCCACCGATATAACGTATTTTTTCCAAAAATCAAAGTACCACAAAAAGCATATCGACGCGGGCGATGCACTTCGAAAAATCATTTGTTTGCGAGAGGACCCGTTAGAAATATTCATACTCACTTCTTTTCGATCAGCGGTTTCCGAAAATTAAAATTTTGCCATCCCACCGATGCAACCGGCTTTCCAAAAATTAAAACGATCGCTTTAAAAAAAGCCGACGCGTGAATCATACTACAGAAAACATCGATTGTTTGCGAGAAGCGAGCCCTTGAAAAATTTTATACCCTTTTACGTCAGCGTCCCAAATAAAAAGTTTGCCACCATTTATGCAAACCGGTTTCCAAAAAATTAAAAACGATCGCTGCTACAAAAAGCAACCCGACTTGAATGCAACTTCAGAAAACATCTATTGGTTCGAGAAGCGACCCGTAAAATTTTTATACCACTTTCATCAGTCCAAACCCAAAAATTTCCATCCACATAAACCGGTTCAAAATTAAAAACGATCGTGCTTAAACAAGCATTAACGACGCTTCACATCATAACTCGATTGCGTTGCGAACCCTTTGTCAAATATTTACACCCATTTTTTCGATCGCGGTTTCCAACATCAAAAATGTGCACCACAAGCGAACCGTATTTTTCGAATCAAACGATCCGTATAACACAATTTTTCGAGGGCCGTGCAAACTATCAAACATCAATTGCTTTGCGAGAAGCGAAACCTGTTGTCAAATATTTCACACTCACTTTTCTTTTTTGTTGATCAGCGGTCGCCGAACACCCAAAAATTTTGCCATCCCACCGATGCGATCCGGTATTTTTTCCAAAATTAAAACGATCGCCGCTACTAAACAAGCATATTGTTCGACGCGCGGCGCGATGCAAACTATCAGAAAACATCAATTGCTTTGCGAGAAGCGAGCCCTGTTGTCAAATATTTCTCATACTCACTTTTTTGTCGATCAGCGGTCGCCGAACACCCAAAAAATTTTGCCATCCCACCGATGCGATCCGGTATTTTTTTCCAAAAATTAAAAACGATCGCTGCTACTAAACAAGCATATATTACGACGCGGCGCGATGCAAACTATCAGAAAAACATCGATTGCTTTGCGAGAAGCGAGCCCTGTTGTCAACATTTCATACTCACTTTTTTGTCGATCAGCGGTCGCCGAACACCCAAACGCGATGCACACTATCAGAAAACATCGATTGGTTTGCGAGAAGCGAGCCCTGTTGTGAAATATTTTATACTCACTTTTTTTGTCGATCAGCGGTCGCCGAACACCCAAAAAATTTTGCAATTCCTACGATGCAAACCGGTATTTTTTCCAAAAATTAAAAACGATCGCTGCTACTAAACAAGCATATAGCCCGACGCGTTGCGATACATACTATCAGAAAACATCGATTGGTTTGCGAGAAGCGAGCCCTGTTGTCAAATATTTCATACTCACTTTTTTTGTCGATCAGCGGTTGCCGAACACCCAAAAAATTTTGCCATCCCACCGATGCGATCCGGTATTTTTTCCAAAAATTAAAAACGATCGCTGCTACTAAACAAGCATATTGTTCGACGCGGCGCGATGCAAACTATCAGAAAACATCAATTGCTTTGCGAGAAGCGAGACCTGTTGTCAAATATTTCACACTCACTTTTTTTGTTGATCAGCGGTCGCCGAACATCCAAAAAATTTTGCCATCCCACCGATGCGATCCGGTATTTTTTCCAAAAATTAAAAACGATCGCTGCTACTAAAAAAGCATATAGCCCGACGCGGCGCGATGCATACTATCAGAAAACATCGATTGGTTTGCGAGAAGCGAGCCCTGTTGTCAAATATTTCATACTCACTTTTTTTGTCGATCAGCGGTCGCCGAACACCCAAAAAATTTTGCCATCCCACCGATGCGAACCGGTATTTTTTCCAAAAATTAAAAACGATCGCTGCTACTCAGCAAGCATATAGCCCGACGCGGCGCGATGCATACTATCAGAAAACATCGATTTGTTTGCGAGAAGCGAGCCCTGTTGTCAGTAATTTCATACTCACTTTTTTTGTCGATCAGCGGTCGCCGAACACCCAAAAATTTTGCCATCCCACCGATGCGAACCGGTATTTTTTCCAAAAATTCAAAACGATCGCTGCTACTAAGCAAGCATATTGTTCGACGCGGCGCGATGCATACTATCAGAAAACATCGATTTGTTTGCGAAAAGCGAGCCCTGTTGTGAAATATTTTATACTCAGTTTTTTTGTCGATCAGTGGTCCTCAAAGGTCCAAAGAAATATTTTATACTCCTTTTTTTTCTCGATCAGCGGTCGCCGAACACCCAAAAATTTTGCCATCCCACCGGATGCGAACCGGTATTTTTTCCAAAATTAAAAACGATCGCTGCTACTAAACAAGCATATAGCCCGACGCGTTGCAATGCATACTATCAGAAAACATCGATTGGTTTGCGAGAAGCGAGCCCTGTTGTGAAATATTTCATACCACTTTTTTGTCGATCAGCGGTCGCCGAACACCCAAAAAATTTTGCCATCCCACTGATGCGAACCGGTATTTTTTCCAAAATTAAAACGATCGCTGCTACTAAACAAGCATATTGTTCGACGCGGCGCGATGCGAACTATCAG
>JAGVSL010000424.1:0-15582 GCA_022494535.1 Himalopsyche phryganea
AATTGCTTTTTTACAAAAGGGCTAACAGCATATCTTATCAAAGAGTTTCGCTTCGAGACGAGCGCACACAGCGTCATAAAACAATGCGAAATCGTATGCAGCAAAGCAGTTTTGAGAGTGCTTTAGGCCTGCGTAGGCACTGCTGCGCACCTGGTCATCGCACTCTTAAAGCAGGCGGGGCACTGCGTGTACGCCAGGGTTACCAGTAAGCTTCGCAGGGTGACGACCTTTAGGATCGCCCGCAGCTGTATGGGAAAAACTTACATACTAAAATGACACAGTGCGAAAATTGCGCCAAAACGCACCACCTGCAAGGCGCACAGGGAGAGCGAGTAGCTAGCATATATATCTGACGATTCGCTTATACAAAGGTCTAACAGCATATCTTATCATAGAGTTTCGCTTCGAGACGAGCGCACACAGCGTCATAAAACAATGCGATATCGTATTCAGCTAAGCAGTTTTGAGAGTGCTTTAGGCCTGGTGGCACTGCTGCGCACCTGGTCATCGCACTCTGGCGGGCGGGTGCACTGCGTGTACGCTAGGGACACCAGTAAGCTTCGCAGGGTGACGACAGGATCGCACAGCTGTATGGAATAACACATACTAAAATGACACAGTGCAAAAATGGCGCAAAACTGCGCACCACCTGCAAGGCGCACATTGAGAGCGAGTACTTCAGCTATATATGTCTGACGATTCTTTTATACAAGGTCTAACAAGCATATCTTATCAGTTTTGAACTTCAGAATGGCTTTGACATCTGCTAAAACAATGCGAAATCGTATGCAGCTAAGCAGTTTTGAGAGTGCTTTAGGCCTGCGTAGGCACTGCTGCGCACCTGGTCATCGCACTCTAAGTGCAGGCAGGTGCACTGCGTGTACGCCAGGGTTATAAGTTAGCTTCGCAGGGTGACAACCTGAGGATCGCCCGCAGCTGTAAGGAATAACTTACAAATAAAATGACACAGTGCAAGTGAAAATGGCACAAAAACGCACCACCTGCAAGGGCGCACAGTGAGAGCGAGTAGCTAGCTATATATATCTGACGATTCGCTTTTATACAAAGGTCTAACAGCATATCTTATCATAGAGTTTCGCTTCGAGACGAGCGCACACAGCGTCATGTAACAATGCGAAATCTTATGCAGCTAAGCAGTTTTGAGAGTGCTTTAGGCCTGCGAAGGCACTGCTCCGCACCTGGTCATCGCACTTTAAGTGCAGGCGGGTGCACTGCGTGTACGCCAGGGTTATCAGTTAGCATCGCATGGTGACAACCTTGAGGATCGCCCGCAGCTGTATGGAATAACTTACAAAATAAAATGACACAGTGCGAAAATGGTGCCAAAACGCACCACCTGCAAGGCGCACAGTGAGAGCGAGTAGCTAGCTATATATATCTGACGATTCAACTTTTATACAAGGTCAACAGCATATCTTATCATAGAGTTTCGCTTCGAGACGAGCGCACACACAGCGTCATGTAACAATGCGAAATCGTATGCAGCTAAGCAGTTTGAGAGTGTTTTTAGGCCTGCGTAGGCACTGCGCACCTGGTCATCGCACTCTTAAAGCAGGCAGGTGCACTGCGTGTACGCCAGGGTTACCAGTAAGCTTCGCAGGGTGACGACCTTGAGGATCGCCCGCAGCTGTATGGAATAACTTACAAAATAAAATGACACAGTGCGAATTTTGCGCCAAAACGCACCACCTGCAAGGCGCACAGTGAGAGCGAGTAGTAGCTATATATATCTGACGATTCGCTTTTATACAAAGGTCTAACAGCATATCTTATCATAGAGTTTCGCTTCGAGACAAGCGCACACAGCGTCATAAAACAATGCGAAATCGTATGCAGCTAGACAGTTTGAGAGTGCTTCAGGCCTGCGTAGGCTGTGCTGCGCACCTGGTCATCGCACTCTTATGGCATGCGGGTGCACTGCGTGTACGCCAGGGTTACCAGTTAGCATCGCAGGGTGACGACCTTGAGGATCGCCCGCAGCTGTATGGAATAACCTACATACTAAAATGACACAGTGCAAAAATGGCGCCAAAACGCACCACCTGCAAGGCGCACAGTGAGAGCGAGTAGCTAGCTTTATATGTCTTACGATTCGCTTATATACAAGGTCTTACAGCATATCTTATCATAGAGTTTCGCATCGAGACGAGCGCACACAGCGTCATGTAACAATGCGAAATCGTATGCAGCTATGCAGTTTTGAGAGTGCTTTAGGCCTGCGGCAGGCACTGCTGCGCACCTGGTCATCGCACTCTAGGGTGCAGGCGGTGCACTGCGTGTACGCCAGGGTTACCAGTAAGCTTCGCAGGGTGACGACCTTGAGGATCGCCCGCAGCTGTATGGAATAACTTACATACTAAAATGACACAGTGCGAAAATTGCGCCAAAACGCACCACCTGCAAGGGCGCACAGTGAGCGCGAGTATTAGCTATATATATCGACGATTCGCTTTTATACAAAGGTTTAACAGCATATCTTATCATAGAGTTTCGCTTCGAGACGAGCGCACACAGCGTCATAAAACAATGCGAAATCGTATTCAGCTAAGCAGTTTTGAGAGTGCCGTAGGCACTGCTGCGCACCTGGTCATCGCACCTAAGTGCAGGCGGGTGCACAGCTTTACGCCAGGCCAGTTAGCTTCGCAGGGTGACGACCTTGAGGATCGCCCGCAGCTGTATGAAATAACTTACATACTAAAAACACAGTGCAAAAATGGCGCCAAAACGCACCACCTGCAAGGCGCACAGTGAGAGCGAGTAGCTAGCTATATATGTCTGACGATTCGCTTTTATACAAAGGTAACAGCATATCTTATATAGAGTTTCGCTTCGAGACAAGGAACACAGCGTCATAAACAATGCGAAATCGTATGCAGCTAAGCAGTTTTGAGAGTGCTTTAGGGCCTGCGAAGGCACTGCTGCGCACCTGGTCATCGCACTCTAAGTGCAGGCGGGTGCACTGCGTGTACGCCAGGGTTATCAGTTAGCTTCGCAGGGTGACAACCTTGAGGATCGCCCGCAGCTGTATGGAATAACTTACATACTAAAAATGACACAGTGCGAAAATGGCGCCAAATCGCACCACCTGCAAGCCGCAAAGTGAAAGAGTAGCTAGCTATATATGTCTGAAGATTCACTTTTGCGCAGGGTGAAAAACAGCAGATCACATCATAAAGATTCGCTTCGAGACGAACGCACACAGCGCGATGTAACAATGCGAAATCGTATGCAGCTAAGCAGTTTTGACAGTGCTCAGGCCTGCGTAGGCATTGCTGCGCACCTGGTGGAATAACTTACAATAAAATGACACAGTGCAAAAATGGCACCAAAACGCATCACCTGTAAGGCGCACAGTGAGAGCGAGTAGCTAGCTATATATGTCTGACGATTCGCTTTTATACAAAGGTCTAACAGCATATCTTATCAAAGAGTTTCGCTTCGAGACGAGCGCACACAGCGTCATAAAACAATGCGAAATCGTATGCAGCTAAGCAGTTTTGAGAGTGCTTTAGGCCTGCGTAGGCACTGCTGCGCACCTGGTCATCACTCTAAGTGCAGGCGGGTGCACTGCGTGTACGCCAGGTTATAAGTTAGCTTCGCAGGGTGACAACCTTGAGGATCGCCCGCAGCTGTATGGAATAACTTACAAAATAAAATGACACAGTGCGAAAATGGCACCAAAACGCACCACGCAGCTAGACAGTTTTGAGAGTGCTTCAGGCCTGCGTAGGCTGTGCTGCGCACCTGGTCATCGCACTCTTATGGCAGGCGGGTGCACTGCGTGTACGCTAGGGTTACCAGTAAGCTTCGCAGGGTGACGACCTTGAGGATCGCCCGCAGCTGTATGGAATAACTTACATACTAAAATGAGACAGTGCGAAAATTGCGCCAAAACGCACCACCTGCAAGGCGCACAGTGAGAGCGAGTAGCTAGCTATATATATCTGACGATTCGCTTTTATACAAAGGTTTAACAGCATATCTTATCATAGAGTTTCGCTTCGAGACGAGCGCACACAGCGTCATAAAACAATGCGAAATCGTATTCAGCTAAGCAGTTTTGAGAGTGCTTTAGGCCTGCGTAGGCACTGCTGCGCACCTGGTCATCGCACTCTAAGTGCAGGCGGGTGCACAGCGTGTACGCCAGGGTAACCAGTTAGCTTCGCAGGGTGACGACCTTGAGGATCGCCCGCAGCTGTATGGAATAACTTACATACTAAAATGACACAGTGCAAAAATGGCGCCAAAACGCACCACCTGCAAGGCGCACAGTGAGAGCGAGTAGCTAGCTATATATGTCTGACGATTCGCTTTTATACAAAGGTCTAACAGCATATCTTATCATAGAGTTTCGCTTCGAGACGAGCGCACACAGCGTCATAAAACAATGCGAAATCGTATGCAGCTAAGACAGTTATTGAGAGTTCTTCAGGCCTGCGTAGGCACTGCTGCGCACCTGGTCATCACTCTAAGTGCAGGCGGGTGCACTGCGTGTACGCCAGGGTTACCAGTTAGCTTCGCAGGGTGACGACCTTGAGGATCGCCCGCAGCTGTATGGAATAACTTACATACTAAAATGACACAGTGCGAAAATGGCGCCAAAACGCACCACCTGCAAGGCGCACAGTGAGAGCGAGTAGCTAGCTATATATGTCTGACGATTCGCTTTTGCGCAGGTATGAAACAGCATATCACATCATAGAGATTCGCTTCGAGACGAGCGCACACAGCGCGATGTAACAATGCGAAATCGTATGCAGCTAAGCAGTTTTGAGTGCTTCAGGCCTGCGAAGAACTGCTGCGCACCTGGTCATCGCACTCAAAGTGCAGGCGGGTGCACTGCGTGTACGCCAGGGTTACCAGTTAGCTTCGCAGGGTGACGACCTTGAGGATCGCCCGCAGCTGTATGGAATAACTTACATACTAAAATGACACAGTGCGAAAATGGCGCCAAAACGCACCACCTGCAAGGCGCACAGTGAGAGCGAGTAGCTAGCTATATATGTCTGACGATTCGCTTTTATACAAAGGTCTAACAGCATATCTTATCATAGAGTTTCGCTTCGAGACGAGCGCACACAGCGCCATGTAACAATGCGAAATCGTATGCAGCTAGTCAGTTTTGAGAGTTCTTCAGGCCTGCGTAGGCAGTGCTGCGCACCTGGTCATCGCACTCTAATGGCAGGCGGGTGCACTGCGTGAACGCCAGGGTTATCAGTAAGCTTCACAGGGTGACGACCTTGAGGATAACCCGCAGCTGTATGGAATAACTTACATACTAAAATTACACAGTACGAAAATGACGCCAAAACGCACCACCTGCAAGGCGCACAGTGATAGCGAGTAGCTAGCTATATATGTCTGACGATTCGCTTTCGCGCAGGGTTAAACAGCATATCTTATCATAGAGTTTCGCTTCGAGACGAGCGCACACAGCGCGATAAAACAATGCGAAATCGTATGCAGCTAAGCAGTTTTAAGAGTGCTTCAGGCCTGCGTAGGCACTGCTGCGCACCTGTTCATCGCACTCTTAGTGCAGGCGGGTGCACTGCGTGTACGCCAGGGTTACCAGTTAGCTTTGCAGGGTGACGACCTTGAGGATCGCCCGCAGCTGTATGGAATAACTTACATACTAAAATGACACAGTGCAAAAATGGCGCCAAAACGCACCACCTGCAAGGCGCACAGTGAGAGCGAGTAGCTAGCTATATATGTCTGACGATTCGCTTTTATACAAAGGTCTAACAGCATATCTTATCATAGAGTTTCGCTTCGAGACGAGCGCACACAGCGTCATAAAACAATGCGAAATCGTATGCAGCTAAGCAGTTTTGAGAGTGCTTCAGGCCTGCGTAGGCACTGCTGCGCACCTGGTCATCGCACTCTAAGTGCAGGCGGGTGCACTGCGTGTACGCCAGGGTTACCAGTTAGCTTCGCAGGGTGACGACCTTGAGGATCGCCCGCAGCTGTATGGAATAACTTACATACTAAAATGACACAGTGCAAAAATGGCGCCAAAACGCACCACCTGCAAGGCGCACAGTGAGAGCGAGTAGCTAGCTATATATGTCTGACGATTCACTTTTATACAGGGGTCTAACAGCATATCTTATCATAGAGTTTCGCTTCGAGACGAGCGCACACAGCGTCATAAAACAATGCGAAATCGTATGCAGCTAAGCAGTTTTGAGAGTGCTTTAGGCCTGCGTAGGCACTGCTGCGCACCTGGTCATCGCACTCTTAGTGCAGGCGGGTGCACTGCGTGTACGCCAGGGTTACCAGTTAGCTTCGCAGGGTGACGACCTTGAGGATCGCCCGCAGCTGTATGGAATAACTTACATACTAAAATGACACAGTGCGAAAATGGCGCCAAAACGCACCACCTGCAAGGCGCACAGTGAGAGCGAGTAGCTAGCTATATATGTCTGACGATTCGCTTTTATACAAAGGTCTAACAGCATATCTTATCATAGAGTTTCGCTTCGAGACGAGCGCACACAGCGTCATAAAACAATGCGAAATCGTATGCAGCTAAGCAGTTTTGAGAGTGCTTTAGGCCTGCGTAGGCACTGCTGCGCACCTGGTCATCGCACTCTAAGTGCAGGCGGGTGCACTGCGTGTACGCCAGGGTTACCAGTTAGCTTCGCAGGGTGACGACCTTGAGGATCGCCCGCAGCTGTATGGAATAACTTACATACTAAAATGACACAGTGCAAAAATGGCGCCAAAACGCACCACCTGCAAGGCGCACAGTGAGAGCGAGTAGCTAGCTATATATGTCTGACGATTCGCTTTTATACAAAGGTCTAACAGCATATCTTATCATAGAGTTTCGCTTCGAGACGAGCGCACACAGCGTCATAAAACAATGCGAAATCGTATGCAGCTAAGCAGTTTTGAGAGTGCTTTAGGCCTGCGTAGGCACTGCTGCGCACCTGGTCATCGCACTCTAAGTGCAGGCGGGTGCACTGCGTGTACGCCAGGGTTACCAGTTAGCTTCGCAGGGTGACGACCTTGAGGATCGCCCGCAGCTGTATGGAATAACTTACATACTAAAATGACACAGTGCAAAATGGCGCCAAAACGCACCACCTGCAAGGCGCACAGTGAGAGCGAGTAGCTAGCTATATATGTCTGACGATTCGCTTTTATACAAGGTCTAACAGCATATCTTATCATAGAGTTTCGCTTCGAGACGAGCGCACACAGCGTCATAAAACAATGCGAAATCGTATGCAGCTAAGCAGTTTTGAGAGTGCTTTAGGCCTGCGTAGGCACTGCTGCGCACCTGGTCATCGCACTCTAAGTGCAGGCGGGTGCACTGCGTGTACGCCAGGGTTACCAGTTAGCTTCGCAGGGTGACGACCTTGAGGATCGCCCGCAGCTGTATGGAATAACTTACATACTAAAATGACACAGTGCAAAAATGGCGCCAAAACGCACCACCTGCAAGGCGCACAGTGAGAGCGAGTAGCTAGCTATATATGTCTGACGATTCGCTTTTATACAAAGGTCTAACAGCATATCTTATCATAGAGTTTCGCTTCGAGACGAGCGCACACAGCGTCATAAAACAATGCGAAATCGTATGCAGCTAAGCAGTTTTGAGAGTGCTTTAGGCCTGCGTAGGCACTGCTGCGCACCTGGTCATCGCACTCTAAGTGCAGGCGGGTGCACTGCGTGTACGCCAGGGTTACCAGTTAGCTTCGCAGGGTGACGACCTTGAGGATCGCCCGCAGCTGTATGGAATAACTTACATACTAAAATGACACAGTGCAAAAATGGCGCCAAAACGCACCACCTGCAAGGCGCACAGTGAGAGCGAGTAGCTAGCTATATATGTCTGACGATTCGCTTTTATACAAGGTCTAACAGCATATCTTATCATAGAGTTTCGCTTCGAGACGAGCGCACACAGCGTCATAAAACAATGCGAAATCGTATGCAGCTAAGCAGTTTTGAGAGTGCTTTAGGCCTGCGTAGGCACTGCTGCGCACCTGGTCATCGCACTCTAAGTGCAGGCGGGTGCACTGCGTGTACGCCAGGGTTATCAGTTAGCTTCGCAGGGTGACGACCTTGAGGATCGCCCGCAGCTGTATGGAATAACTTACATACTAAAATGACACAGTGCGAAAATGGCGCCAAAACGCACCACCTGCAAGGCGCACAGTGAGAGCGAGTAGCTAGCTATATATGTCTGAAGATTCACTTTTATACAGGGCTGAAACAGCAGATCACATCATAGAGTTTCGCTTCGAGACGAGCGCACACAGCGCGATGTAACAATGCGAAATCGTATGCAGCTAAGCAGTTTTGACAGTGCTTCAGGCCTGCGTAGGCATTGCTGCGCACCTGGTCATCGCACTCTTAGTGCAGGCGGGTGCACTGCGTGTACGCCAGGGTTACCAGTTAGCTTCGCAGGGTGACGACCTTGAGGATCGCCCGCAGCTGTATGGAATAACTTACATACTAAAATGACACAGTGCAAAAATGGCGCCAAAACGCACCACCTGCAAGGCGCACAGTGAGAGCGAGTAGCTAGCTATATATGTCTGACGATTCGCTTTTATACAAAGGTCTAACAGCATATCTTATCATAGAGTTTCGCTTCGAGACGAGCGCACACAGCGTCATAAAACAATGCGAAATCGTATGCAGCTAAGCAGTTTTGAGAGTGCTTTAGGCCTGCGTAGGCACTGCTGCGCACCTGGTCATCGCACTCTAAGTGCAGGCGGGTGCACTGCGTGTACGCCAGGGTTACCAGTTAGCTTCGCAGGGTGACAACCTTGAGGATCGCCCGCAGCTGTATGGAATAACTTACAAACTAAAATGACACAGTGCGAAAATGGCACCAAAACGCACCACCTGCAAGGCGCACAGTGAGAGCGAGTAGCTAGCTATATATGTCTGAAAGATTCACTTTTGCGCAGGGTGAAACAGCAGATCACATCATAGAGTTTCGCTTCGAGACGAGCGCACACAGCGCCATGTAACAATGCGAAATCGTATGCAGCTAAGCAGTTTTGAGAGTGCTTCAGGCCTGCGTAGGCTGTGCTGCGCACCTGGTCATCGCACTCTTATGCAGGCGGGTGCACTGCGTGTACGCCAGGGTTACCGATAAGCTTCGCAGGGTGACGACCTTGAGGATCGCCCGCAGCTGTATGGAATAACTTACATACTAAAATGACACAGTGCAAAAATGACGCCAAAACGCACCACCTGCAAGGCGCACAGTGAGAGCGAGTAGCTAGCTATATATGTCTGACGATTCGCTTTTATACAAAGGTCAAACAGCATATCTTATCATAGAGTTTCGCTTCGAGACGAGCGCACACAGCGTCATAAAACAATGCGAAATCGTATGCAGCTAGACAGTTTTGAGAGTGCTTCAGGCCTGCGTAGGCACTGCTGCGCACCTGGTCATCGCACTCTAAGTGCAGGCGGGTGCACTGCGTGTACGCCAGGGTTATCAGTTAGCTTCGCAGGGTGACGACCTTGAGGATCGCCCGCAGCTGTATGGAATAACTTACATACTAAAATGACACAGTGCGAAAATGGCGCCAAAACGCACCACCTGCAAGGCGCACAGTGAAAGCGAGTAGCTAGCTAAATATGTCTGACGATTTACTTTTATACAAGGTCTAACAGCATATCTTATCATAGAGTTTCGCTTCGAGACGAGCGCACACAGCGCGATGTAACAATGCGAAATCGTATGCAGCTAAGCAGTTTTGAGAGTGCTTTAGGCCTGCGTAGGCACTGCTGCGCACCTGGTCATCGCACTCTAAGTGCAGGCGGGTGCACTGCGTGTACGCCAGGGTTACCAGTTAGCTTCGCAGGGTGACGACCTTGAGGATCGCCCGCAGCTGTATGGAATAACTTACATACTAAAATGACACAGTGCAAAAATGGCGCCAAAACGCACCACCTGCAAGGCGCACAGTGAGAGCGAGTAGCTAGCTATATATGTCTGACGATTCGCTTTTATACAAGGTCTAACAGCATATCTTATCATAGAGTTTCGCTTCGAGACGAGCGCACACAGCGTCATGTAACAATGCGAAATCGTATGCAGCTAAGCAGTTTTGAGAGTGCTTTAGGCCTGCGTAGGCACTGCTGCGCACCTGGTCATCGCACTCTTAGTGCAGGCGGGTGCACTGCGTGTACGCCAGGGTTACCAGTAAGCTTCGCAGGGTGACGACCTTGAGGATCGCCCGCAGCTGTATGGAATAACTTACATACTAAAATGACACAGTGCGAAAATTGCGCCAAAACGCACCACCTGCAAGGCGCACAGTGAGAGCGAGTAGCTAGCTATATATATCTGACGATTCGCTTTTATACAAGGTCTAACAGCATATCTTATCATAGAGTTTCGCTTCGAGACGAGCGCACACAGCGTCATAAAACAATGCGAAATCGTATGCAGCTAAGCAGTTTTGAGAGTGCTTTAGGCCTGCGTAGGCACTGCTGCGCACCTGGTCATCGCTCTCTAAGTGCAGGCGGGTGCACTGCGTGTACGCCAGGGTTACCAGTTGCTTCGCAGGGTGACGACCTTGAGGATCGCCCGCAGCTGTATGGAATAACTTACATACTAAAATGACACAGTGCAAAAATGGCGCCAAAACGCACCACCTGCAAGGCGCACAGTGAGAGCGAGTAGCTAGCTATATATGTCTGACGATTCGCTTTTATACAAAGGTCTAACAGCATATCTTATCATAGAGTTTCGCTTCGAGACGAGCGCACACAGCGTCATAAAACAATGCGAAATCGTATGCAGCTAAGCAGTTTTGAGAGTGCTTTAGGCCTGCGTAGGCACTGCTGCGCACCTGGTCATCGCACTCTAAGTGCAGGCGGGTGCACTGCGTGTACGCCAGGGTAACCAGTTAGCTTCGCAGGGTGACGACCTTGAGGATCGCCCGCAGCTGTATGGAATAACTTTCATACTAAAATGACACAGTGCAAAAATGGCGCCAAAACGCACCACCTGCAAGGCGCACAGTGAGAGCGAGTAGCTAGCTATATATGTCTGACGATTCGCTTTTATACAAAGGTCTAACAGCATATCTTATCATAGAGTTTCGCTTCGAGACGAGCGCACACAGCGTCATAAAACAATGCGAAATCGTATGCAGCTAAGCAGTTTTGAGAGTGCTTTAGGCCTGCGTAGGCACTGCTGCGCACCTGGTCATCGCACTCTTAGTGCAGGCGGGTGCACTGCGTGTACGGCAGGGTTATCAGTTAGCTTCGCAGGGTGACAACCTTGAGGATCGCCCGCAGCTGTATGGAATAACTTACATACTAAAATGACACAGTGCGAAAATGGCACCAAAACGCACCACCTGCAAGGCGCACAGTGAGAGCAAGTAGCTAGCTATATATGTCTGAAGATTTACTTTTGCGCAGGGGTGAAACAGCAGATCACATCATAGAGATTCGCTTCGAGACGAGCGCACACAGCGCGATGTAACAATGCGAAATCGTATGCAGCTAAGCAGTTTTGACAGTGCTTCAGGCCTGGTAGGCATTGTTGCGCACCTGGTCATCGCGCTCTTAAAGCAGGCGGGTGCACTGCGTGTACGCCAGGGTTACCAGTTGGCTTCGCAGGGTGACGACCTTGAGGATCGCCCGCAGCTGTATGGAATAACTTACATACTAAAATGACACAGTGCAAAAATGGCATCAAAACGCACCACCTGCAAGGCGCACAGTGAGAGCGAGTAGCTAGCTATATATGTCTGAAGATTCACTTTTGCGCAGGGGTGAACAGCAGATCACATCATAGAGATTCGCTTCGAGACGAGCGCACACAGCGCGATGTAACAATGCGAAATCGTATGCAGCTAAGCAGTTTTGACAGTGCTTCAGGCCTGCGTAGGCAGTGCTGCGCACCTGGTCATCGCACTCTAATGGCAGGCGGGTGCACTGCGTGTACGCCAGGGTTATCGATAAGCTTCACAGGGTGACGACCTTGAGGATCGCCCGCAGCTGTATGGAATAACTTACATACTAAAATTACACAGTGCGAAAATGACGCCAAAACGCACCACCTGCAAGGCGCACAGTGAGAGCGAGTAGCTAGCTATATATGTCTGACGATTCGCTTTTATACAAAGGTCTAACAACACATCTTATCATAGAGTTTCGCTTCGAGACGAGCGCACACAGCGCCATGTAACAATGCGAAATCGTATGCAGCTAGACAGTTTTGAGAGTGCTTCAGGCCTGCGTAGGCTGTGCTGCGCACCTGGTCATCGCACTCTTATGGCAGGCGGGTGCACTGCGTGTACGCTAGGGTTATCGATAAGCTTCACAGGGTGACGACCTTGAGGATCGCCCGCAGCTGTATGGAATAACTTACATACTAAAATTACACAGTGCGAAAATGACGCCAAAACGCACCACCTGCAAGGCGCACAGTGAGAGCGAGTAGCTAGCTATATATGTCTGACGATTTGCTTTTATACAAGGTCTAACAGCATATCTTATCATAGAGTTTCGCTTCGAGACGAGTCATAAAACAATGCGAAATCGTATGCAGCTAAGCAGTTTTGAGAGTGCTTTAGGCCTGCGTAGGCACTGCTGCGCACCTGGTCATCGCACTCTAAGTGCAGGCGGGTGCACTGCGTGTACGCCAGGGTAACCAGTTAGCTTCGCAGGGTGACGACCTTGAGGATCGCCCGCAGCTGTATGGAATAACTTACATACTAAAATGACACAGTGCAAAAATGGCGCCAAAACGCACCACCTGCAAGGCGCACAGTGAGAGCGAGTAGCTAGCTATATATGTCTGACGATTCACTTTTATACAAGGGCTGAAACAGCATATCTTATCATAGAGTTTCGCTTCGAGACGAGCGCACACAGCGTCATAAAACAATGCGAAATCGTATGCAGCTAAGCAGTTTTGAGAGTGCTTTAGGCCTGCGTAGGCACTGCTGCGCACCTGGTCATCGCACTCTAAGTGCAGGCGGGTGCACTGCGTGTACGCCAGGGTTACCAGTTAGCTTCGCAGGGTGACGACCTTGAGGATCGCCCGCAGCTGTATGGAATAACTTACATACTAAAATGACACAGTGCAAAAATGGCGCCAAAACGCACCACCTGCAAGGCGCACAGTGAGAGCGAGTAGCTAGCTATATATGTCTGACGATTCGCTTTTATACAAAGGTCTAACAGCATATCTTATCATAGAGTTTCGCTTCGAGACGAGCGCACACAGCGTCATAAAACAATGCGAAATCGTATGCAGCTAGACAGTTTTGAGAGTGCTTCAGGCCTGCGTAGGCAGTGCTGCGCACCTGGTCATCGCAGTCTAATGGCATGCGGGTGCACTGCGTGTACGCCAGGGTAACCAGTTAGCTTCGCAGGGTGACGACCTTGAGGATCGCCTGCAGCTATATGGAATAACTTACATACTAAAATGACACAGTGCAAAAATGGCGCCAAAACGCACCACCTGCAAGGCGCACAGTGAGAGCGAGTAGTAGCTAGCTTTATATGTCTGACGATTCGCTTTTATACAAAGGTCTAACAGCATATCTTATCATAGAGTTTCGCTTCGAGACGAGCGCACACAGCGTCATAAAACAATGCGAAATCGTATGCAGCTAAGCAGTTTTGAGAGTGCTTTAGGCCTGCGTAGGCACTGCTGCGCACCTGGTCATCGCACTCTAAGTGCAGGCGGGTGCACTGCGTGTACGCCAGGGTTACCAGTTAGCTTCGCAGGGTGACGACCTTGAGGATCGCCCGCAGCTGTATGGAATAACTTACATACTAAAATGACACAGTGCAAAAATGGCGCCAAAACGCACCACCTGCAAGGCGCACAGTGAGAGCGAGTAGCTAGCTATATATGTCTGACGATTCGCTTTTATACAAAGGTCTAACAGCATATCTTATCATAGAGTTTCGCTTCGAGACGAGCGCACACAGCGTCATAAAACAATGCGAAATCGTATGCAGCTAAGCAGTTTTGAGAGTGCTTTAGGCCTGCGTAGGCACTGCTGCGCACCTGGTCATCGCACTCTAAGTGCAGGCGGGTGCACTGCGTGTACGCCAGGGTTACCAGTTAGCTTCGCAGGGTGACGACCTTGAGGATCGCCCGCAGCTGTATGGAATAACTTACATACTAAAATGACACAGTGCAAAAATGGCGCCAAAACGCACCACCTGCAAGGCGCACAGTGAGAGCGAGTAGCTAGCTATATATGTCTGACGATTCGCTTTTATACAAAGGTCTAACAGCATATCTTATCATAGAGTTTCGCTTCGAGACGAGCGCACACAGCGTCATAAAACAATGCGAAATCGTATGCAGCTAAGCAGTTTTGAGAGTGCTTCAGGCCTGCGTAGGCACTGCTGCGCACCTGGTCATCGCACTCTTAGTGCAGGCGGGTGCACTGCGTGTACGCCAGGGTTATCCAGTTAGCTTCGCAGGGTGACGACCTTGAGGATCGCCCGCAGCTGTATGGAATAACTTACATACTAAAATGACACAGTGCAAAAATGGCGCCAAAACGCACCACCTGCAAGGCGCACAGTGAGCGAGTAGCTAGCTATATATGTCTGACGATTCGCTTTTACAAGGTCTAACAGCATATCTTATCATAGAGTTTCGCTTCGAGACGAGCGCACACAGCGTCATAAAACAATGCGAAATCGTATGCAGCTAAGCAGTTTTGAGAGTGCTTTAGGCCTGCGTAGGCACTGCTGCGCACCTGGTCATCGCACTCTAAGTGCAGGCGGGTGCACTGCGTGTACGCCAGGGTTACCAGTTAGCTTCGCAGGGTGACGACCTTGAGGATCGCCCGCAGCTGTATGGAATAACTTACATACTAAAATGACACAGTGCAAAAATGGCGCCAAAACGCACCACCTGCAAGGCGCACAGTGAGAGCGAGTAGCTAGCTATATATGTCTGACGATTCGCTTTTATACAAAGGTCTAACAGCATATCTTATCATAGAGTTTCGCTTCGAGACGAGCGCACACAGCGTCATAAAACAATGCGAAATCGTATGCAGCTAAGCAGTTTTGAGAGTGCTTTAGGCCTGCGTAGGCACTGCTGCGCACCTGGTCATCGCACTCTAAGTGCAGGCGGGTGCACTGCGTGTACGCCAGGGTTATAAGTTAGCTTCGCAGGGTGACAACCTTGAGGATCGCCCGCAGCTGTATGGAATAACTTACAAAATAAAATGACACAGTGCGAAAATGGCACAAAACGCACCACCTGCAAGGCGCACAGTGAGAGCGAGTAGCTAGCTATATATGTCTGAAGATTCACTTTTGCGCAGGGTGAAACAGCAGATCACATCATAGAGTTTCGCTTCGAGACGAGCGCACACAGCGCCATGTAACAATGCGAAATCGTATGCAGCTAGACAGTTTTGAGAGTGCTTCAGGCCTGCGTAGGCTGTGCTGCGCACCTGGTCATGTGACGACCTTGAGGATCATACAGCTGTATGGAATAACTTACATACTAAAATTACACAGTGCGAAAATGACGCCCAAAACGCACCACCTGCAAGGCGCAAAGTGAGGCAGTAGCTGGCTATA
>JAGVSL010000425.1:0-20355 GCA_022494535.1 Himalopsyche phryganea
AAGACGAGCGCACACAGCGTCATAAAACAATGCGAAATCGTATTCAGCTAAGCAGTTTTGAGAGTGCTTTAGGCCTGCGTAGGCACTGCTGCGCACCTGGTCATCGCACTCTAAGTGCAGGCGGGTGCACTGCGTGTACGCCAGGGTAACCAGTTAGCTTCGCGGGGTGACAACCTTGAGGATCGCCCGCAGCTGTATGGAATAACTTACATACTAAAATGACACAGTGCGAAAATGGCGCCAAAACGCACCACCTGCAAGGCGCACAGTGAGAGCGAGTAGCTAGCTATATATGTCTGACGATTCACTTTTATACAAGGTCTAACAGCATATCACATCATAAAGTTTCGCTTCGAGACAAGCGCACACAGCGTCATAAAACAATGCGAAATCTTATGCAGCTAAGCAGTTTTGACAGTGCTTCAGGCCTGCGTAGGCATTGCTGCGCACCTGGTCATCGCTCTAAGTGCAGGCGGGTGCACTGCGTGTACGCCAGGGTTACCAGTTAGCTTCGCAGGGTGACGACCTTGAGGATCGCCCGCAGCTGTATGGAATAACTTACATACTAAAATGACACAGTGCAAAAAATGGCGCCAAAACGCACCACCTGCAAGGCGCACAGTGAGAGCGAGTAGCTAGCTATATATGTCTGACGATTTGCTTTTATACAAAGGTCTAACAGCATATCTTATCATAGAGTTTCGCTTCGAGACGAACGCACACAGCGTCATGTAACAATGCGAAATCGTATGCAGCTAGACAGTTTGAGAGTGCTTCAGGCCTGCGTAGGCTGTGCTGCGCACCTGGTCATCGCGCTCTTAGTGCAGGCGGGTGCACTGCGTGTACGCCAGGGTTACCAGTAAGCTTCGCAGGGTGACGACCTTGAGGATCGCCCGCAGCTGTATGGAATAACTTACATACTAAGCTATATATGTCTGACGATTCGCTTTTATACAAAGGTCTAACAGCATATCTTATCATAGAGTTTCGCTTCGAGACGAGCGCACACAGCGTCATAAAACAATGCGAAATCGTATGCAGCTAAGCAGTTTTGAGAGTGCTTTAGGCCTGCGTAGGCACTGCTGCGCACCTGGTCATCGCACTCTAAGTGCAGGCGGGTGCACTGCGTGTACGCCAGGGTTATCAGTTAGCTTCGCAGGGTGACAACCTTGAGGATCGCCCGCAGCTGTATGGAATAACTTACATACTAAAATGACACAGTGCGAAAATGGCACCAAAACGCACCACCTGCAAGGCGCACAGTGAGAGCGAGTAGCTAGCTATATATGTCTGAAGATTCACTTTTGCGCAGGGTGAAACAGCAGATCACATCATAGAGATTCGCTTCGAGACGAGCGCACACAGCGCGATGTAACAATGCGAAATCGTATGCAGCTAAGCAGTTTTGACAGTGCTTCAGGCCTGCGTAGGCATTGCTGCGCACCTGGTCATCGCGCTCTTAAGTGCAGGCGGGTGCACTGCGTGTACGCCAGGGTTACCAGTTAGCTTCGCAGGGTGACGACCTTGAGGATCGCCCGCAGCTGTATGGAATAACTTACATACTAAAATGACACAGTGCAAAAATGGCGCCAAAACGCACCACCTGCAAGGCGCACAGTGAGAGCGAGTAGCTAGCTATATATGTCTGAGGATTCGCTTTTATACAAGGTCTTACAGCATATCTTATCATAGAGTTTCGCTTCGAGACGAGCGCACACAGCGTCATAAAACAATGCGAAATCGTATGCAGCTAAGCAGTTTTTAGAGTGCTTTAGGCCTGCGTAGGCACTGCTGCGCACCTGGTCATCGCACTCTAAGTGCAGGCGGGTGCACTGCGTGTACGCCAGGGTAACCAGTTAGCTTCGCAGGGTGACGACCTTGAGGATCGCCCGCAGCTGTATGGAATAACTTTCATACTAAAATGACACAGTGCAAAAATGGCGCCAAAACGCACCACCTGCAAAGCGCACAGTGAGAGCGAGTAGCTAGCTATATATGTCTGACGATTCGCTTTAATACAAAGGTCTAACAGCATATCTTATCATAGAGTTTCGCTTCGAGACGAGCGCACACAGCGTCATAAAACAATGCGAAATCGTATGCAGCTAAGCAGTTTTGAGAGTGCTTTAGGCCTGCGTAGGCACTGCTGCGCACCTGGTCATCGCACTCTAAGTGCAGGCGGGTGCACTGCGTGAACGCCAGGGTTAATAGTTAGCTTCGCAGGGTGACGACCTTGAGGATCGCCCGCAGCTGTATGGAATAACTTACATACTAAAATGACACAGTGCAAAAATGGCACCAAAACGCACCACCTGCAAGGCGCACAGTGAGAGCGAGTAGCTAGCTATATATGTCTGAAGATTTACTTTTGCGCAGGGTGAAACAGCAGATCACATCATAGAGATTCGCTTCGAGACGAGCGCACACAGCGCGATGTAACAATGCGAAATCGTATGCAGCTAAGCAGTTTTGACAGTGCTTCAGGCCTGCGTAGGCATTGTTGCGCACCTGGTCATCGCGCTCTTAAAGCAGGCGGGTGCACTGCGTGTACGCCAGGGTTACCAGTTGGCTTCGCAGGGTGACGACCTTGAGGATCGCCCGCAGCTGTATGGAATAACTTACATACTAAAATTACACAGTGCGAAAATGACGCCAAAACGCAACACCTGCAAGGCGCACAGTAAGAGCGAGTAGCTAGCTATATATGTCTGACGATTCGCTTTTATACAAAGGTCAAACAACACATCTTATCATAGAGTTTCGCTTCGAGACGAGCGCACACAGCGCCATGTAACAATGCGAAATCGTATGCTGCTAGACAGTTTTGAGAGTGCTTCAGGCCTGCGTAGGCAGTGCTGCGCACCTGGTCATCGCACTCTTATGGCATGCGGGTGCACTGCGTGTACGCCAGGGTTATCGATAAGCTTCACAGGGTGACGACCTTGAGCATCGCCCGCAGCTGTATGGAATAACTTACATACTAAAATTACACAGTGCAAAAATGGCGCCAAAACGCACCACCTGCAAGGCGCACAGTGAGAGCGAGTAGCTAGCTATATATGTCTGACGATTCGCTTTTATACAAAGGTCTAACAGCATATCTTATCATAGAGTTTCGCTTCGAGACGAGCGCACACAGCGTCATAAAACAATGCGAAATCGTATGCAGCTAAGCAGTTTTGAGAGTGCTTTAGGCCTGCGTAGGCACTGCTGCGCACCTGGTCATCGCACTCTAAGTGCAGGCGGGTGCACTGCGTGTACGCCAGGGTTATCAGTTAGCTTCGCAGGGTGACAACCTTGAGGATCGCCCGCAGCTGTATGGAATAACTTACATACTAAAATGACACAGTGCGAAAATGGCACCAAAACGCACCACCTGCAAGGCGCAAAGTGAGAGCGAGTAGCTAGCTATATATGTCTGAAGATTCACTTTTGCGCAGGGGTGAAACAGCAGATCACATCATAAAGATTCGCTTCGAGACGAGCGCACACAGCGCGATGTAACAATGCGAAATCGTATGCAGCTAAGCAGTTTGACAGTGCTTCAGGCCTGCGTAGGCATTGCTGCGCACCTGGTCATCGCGCTCTTAGTGCAGGCGGGTGCACTGCGTGTACGCCAGGGTTACCAGTAAGCTTCGCAGGGTGACGACCTTGAGGATCGCCCGCAGCTGTATGGAATAACTTACATACTAAAATGACACAGTGCAAAAATGGCGCCAAAACGCACCACCTGTAAGGCGCACAGTGAGAGCGAGTAGCTAGCTATATATGTCTGACGATTCGCTTTTATACAAAGGTCTAACAGCATATCTTATCAAAGAGTTTCGCTTCGAGACGAGCGCACACAGCGTCATAAAACAATGCGAAATCGTATGCAGCTAAGCAGTTTTGAGAGTGCTTTAGGCCTGCGTAGGCACTGCTGCGCACCTGGTCATCGCACTCTAAGTGCAGGCGGGTGCACTGCGTGTACGCCAGGGTTATAAGTTAGCTTCGCAGGGTGACAACCTTGAGGATCGCCCGCAGCTGTATGGAATAACTTACAAAATAAAATGACACAGTGCGAAAATGGCACCAAAACGCACCACCTGCAAGGCGCACAGTGAGCGAGTAGCTAGCTATATATGTCTGAAGATTCACTTTTGCGCAGGGTGAAACAGCAGATCACATCATAGAGTTTCGCTTCGAGACGAGCGCACACAGCGCCATGTAACAATGCGAAATCGTATGCAGCTAGACAGTTTTGAGAGTGCTTCAGGCCTGCGTAGGCTGTGCTGCGCACCTGGTCATCGCACTCTTATGGCAGGCGGGTGCACTGCGTGTACGCTAGGGTTACCAGTAAGCTTCGCAGGGTGACGACCTTGAGGATCGCCCGCAGCTGTATGAAAAACTTACATACTAAAATGACACAGTGCGAAAATTGCGCCAAAACGCACCACCTGCAAGGCGCACAGTGAGAGCGAGTAGCTAGCTATATATATCTGACGATTCGCTTTTATACAAAGGTTTAACAGCATATCTTATCATAGAGTTTCGCTTCGAGACGAGCGCACACAGCGTCATAAAACAATGCGAAATCGTATGCAGCTAAGCAGTTTTGAGAGTGCTTTAGGCCTGCGTAGGCACTGCTGCGCACCTGGTCATCGCACTCTTAGTACAGGCGGGTGCACTGCGTGAACGCCAGGGTTAATAGTTAGCTTCGCAGGGTGACGACCTTGAGGATCGCCCGCAGCTGTATGGAATAACTTACATACTAAAATGACACAGTGCAAAAATGGCGCCAAAACGCACCACCTGCAAGGCGCACAGTGAGAGCGAGTAGCTAGCTATATATGTCTGACGATTCGCTTTTATACAAAGGTCTAACAGCATATCTTATCATAGAGTTTCGCTTCGAGACGAGCGCACACAGCGTCATAAAACAATGCGAAATCGTATGCAGCTAAGCAGTTTTGAGAGTGCTTTAGGCCTGCGTAGGCACTGCTGCGCACCTGGTCATCGCACTCTAAGTGCAGGCGGGTGCACTGCGTGTACGCCAGGGTTATCAGTTTGCTTCGCAGGGTGACAACCTTGAGGATCGCCCGCAGCTGTATGGAATAACTTACATACTAAAATGACACAGTGCGAAAATGGCACCAAAACGCACCACCTGCAAGGCCCACAGTGAGAGCGAGTAGCTAGCTATATATGTCTGAAGATTCACTTTTGCGCAGGGGTGAAACAGCAGATCACATCATAGAGATTCGCTTCGAGACGAGCGCACACAGCGCGATGTAACAATGCGAAATCGTATGCAGCTAAGCAGTTTTGAGAGTGCTTTAGGCCTGCGTAGGCATTGCTGCGCACCTGGTCATCGCGCTCTTAGTGCAGGCGGGTGCACTGCGTGTACGCCAGGGTTACCAGTTAGCTTCGCGGTGACGACCTTGAGGATCGCCCGCAGCTGTATGGAATAACTTACATACTAAAATGACACAGTGCAAAAATGGCGCCAAAACGCACCATCTGTAAGGCGCACAGTGAGAGCGAGTAGCTAGCTATATATGTCTGACGATTCGCTTTTATACAAAGGTCTAACAGCATATCTTATCATAGAGTTTCGCTTCGAGACGAGCGCACACAGCGTCATGTAACAATGCGAAATCGTATGCAGCTAAGCAGTTTTGAGAGTGCTTTAGGCCTGCGTAGGCACTGCTGCGCACCTGGTCATCGCACTCTTAAGTGCAGGCGGGTGCACTGCGTGTACGCCAGGGTTACCAGTTAGCTTCGCAGGGTGACGACCTTGAGGATCGCCCGCAGCTGTATGGAATAACTTACATACTAAAATGACACAGTGCAAAAATGGCGCCAAAACGCACCACCTGCAAGGCGCACAGTGAGAGCGAGTAGCTAGCTATATATGTCTGACGATTCGCTTTTATACAAAGGTCTAACAGCATATCTTATCATAGAGTTTCGCTTCGAGACGAGCGCACACAGCGTCATAAAACAATGCGAAATCGTATGCAGCTAAGCAGTTTTGAGAGTGCTTTAGGCCTGCGTAGGCACTGCTGCGCACCTGGTCATCGCACTCTAAGTGCAGGCGGGTGCACTGCGTGTACGCCAGGGTTACCAGTTAGCTTCGCAGGGTGACGACCTTGAGGATCGCCCGCAGCTGTATGGAATAACTTACATACTAAAATGACACAGTGCAAAAATGGCGCCAAAACGCACCACCTGCAAGGCGCACAGTGAGAGCGAGTAGCTAGCTATATATGTCTGACGATTCGCTTTTATACAAAGGTCTAACAGCATATCTTATCATAGAGTTTCGCTTCGAGACGAGCGCACACAGCGTCATAAAACAATGCGAAATCGTATGCAGCTAAGCAGTTTTGAGAGTGCTTTAGGCCTGCGTAGGCACTGCTGCGCACCTGGTCATCGCACTCTAAGTGCAGGCGGGTGCACTGCGTGTACGCCAGGGTTACCAGTTAGCTTCGCAGGGTGACGACCTTGAGGATCGCCCGCAGCTGTATGGAATAACTTACATACTAAAATGACACAGTGCAAAAATGGCGCCAAAACGCACCACCTGCAAGGCGCACAGTGAGCGAGTAGCTAGCTATATATGTCTGACGATTCGCTTTTATACAAAGGTCTAACAGCATATCTTATCATAGAGTTTCGCTTCGAGACGAGCGCACACAGCGTCATAAAACAATGCGAAATCGTATGCAGCTAAGCAGTTTTGAGAGTGCTTTAGGCCTGCGTAGGCACTGCTGCGCACCTGGTCATCGCACTCTAAGTGCAGGCGGGTGCACTGCGTGTACGCCAGGGTTACCAGTTAGCTTCGCAGGGTGACGACCTTGAGGATCGCCCGCAGCTGTATGGAATAACTTACATACTAAAATGACACAGTGCAAAAATGGCGCCAAAACGCACCACCTGCAAGGCGCACAGTGAGAGCGAGTAGCTAGCTATATATGTCTGACGATTCGCTTTTATACAAGGTTTAACAGCATATCTTATCATAGAGTTTCGCTTCGAGACGAGCGCACACAGCGTCATAAAACAATGCGAAATCGTATGCAGCTAGACAGTTTTGAGAGTGCTTCAGGCCTGCGTAGGCAGTGCTGCGCACCTGGTCATCGCACTCTAATGGCATGCGGGTGCACTGCGTGTACGCCAGGGTTACCAGTTAGCTTCGCAGGGTGACGACCTTGAGGATCGCCCGCAGCTGTATGGAATAACTTACATACTAAAATGACACAGTGCAAAAATGGCGCCAAAACGCACCACCTGCAAGGCGCACAGTGAGAGCGAGTAGCTAGCTATATATGTCTGACGATTCGCTTTTATACAAAGGTCTAACAGCATATCTTATCATAGAGTTTCGCTTCGAGACGAGCGCACACAGCGTCATAAAACAATGCGAAATCGTATGCAGCTAAGCAGTTTTGAGAGTGCTTTAGGCCTGCGTAGGCACTGCTGCGCACCTGGTCATCGCACTCTAAGTGCAGGCGGGTGCACTGCGTGTACGCCAGGGTTACCAGTTAGCTTCGCAGGGTGACGACCTTGAGGATCGCCCGCAGCTGTATGGAATAACTTACATACTAAAATGACACAGTGCAAAAATGGCGCCAAAACGCACCACCTGCAAGGCGCACAGTGAGAGCGAGTAGCTAGCTATATATGTCTGACGATTCGCTTTTATACAAAGGTCTAACAGCATATCTTATCATAGAGTTTCGCTTCGAGACGAGCGCACACAGCGTCATAAAACAATGCGAAATCGTATGCAGCTAAGCAGTTTTGAGAGTGCTTTAGGCCTGCGTAGGCACTGCTGCGCACCTGGTCATCGCACTCTAAGTGCAGGCGGGTGCACTGCGTGTACGCCAGGGTTACCAGTTAGCTTCGCAGGGTGACGACCTTGAGGATCGCCCGCAGCTGTATGGAATAACTTACATACTAAAATGACACAGTGCAAAAATGGCGCCAAAACGCACCACCTGCAAGGCGCACAGTGAGAGCGAGTAGCTAGCTATATATGTCTGACGATTCACTTTTTACAAAGGGTGAAACAGCATATCTTATCATAGAGTTTCGCTTCGAGACGAGAGCGCACACAGCGTCATAAAACAATGCGAAATCGTATGCAGCTAACAGTTTTGAGAGTGCTTCAGGCCTGCGTAGGCACTGCTGCGCACCTGGTCATCGCACTCTAAGTGCAGGCGGGTGCACTGCGTGTACGCCAGGGTTACCAGTTAGCTTCGCAGGGTGACGACCTTGAGGATCGCCCGCAGCTGTATGGAATAACTTACATACTAAAATGACACAGTGCAAAAATGGCGCCAAAACGCACCACCTGCAAGGCGCACAGTGAGAGCGAGTAGCTAGCTATATATGTCTGACGATTCGCTTTTATACAAAGGTCTAACAGCATCTTATCATAGAGTTTCGCTTCGAGACGAGCGCACACAGCGTCATAAAACAATGCGAAATCGTATTCAGCTAAGCAGTTTTGAGAGTGCTTTAGGCCTGCGTAGGCACTGCTGCGCACCTGGTCATCGCACTCTAAGTGCAGGCGGGTGCACTGCGTGTACGCCAGGGTAACCAGTTAGCTTCGCAGGGTGACGACCTTGAGGATCGCCCGCAGCTGTATGGAATAACTTACATACTAAAATGACACAGTGCAAAAATGGCGCCAAAACGCACCACCTGCAAGGCGCACAGTGAGAGCGAGTAGCTAGCTATATATGTCTGACGATTCGCTTTTATACAAAGGTCTAACAGCATATCTTATCATAGAGTTTCGCTTCGAGACGAGCGCACACAGCGTCATAAAACAATGCGAAATCGTATGCAGCTAAGCAGTTTTGAGAGTGCTTTAGGCCTGCGTAGGCACTGCTGCGCACCTGGTCATCACTCTAAGTGCGCGGGTGCACTGCGTGTACGCCAGGGTTAACCAGTTAGCTTCGCAGGGTGACGACCTTGAGGATCGCCCGCAGCTGTATGGAATAACTTACATACTAAAATGACACAGTGCAAAAATGGCGCCAAAACGCACCACCTGCAAGGCGCACAGTGAGAGCGAGTAGCTAGCTATATATGTCTGACGATTCGCTTTTATACAAAGGTCTAACAGCATATCTTATCATAGAGTTTCGCTTCGAGACGAGCGCACACAGCGTCATAAAACAATGCGAAATCGTATGCAGCTAAGCAGTTTTGAGAGTGCTTTAGGCCTGCGTAGGCACTGCTGCGCACCTGGTCATCGCACTCTAAGTGCAGGCGGGTGCACTGCGTGTACGCCAGGGTTACCAGTTAGCTTCGCAGGGTGACGACCTTGAGGATCGCCCGCAGCTGTATGGAATAACTTACATACTAAAATGACACAGTGCAAAAATGGCGCCAAAACGCACCACCTGCAAGGCGCACAGTGAGAGCGAGTAGCTAGCTATATATGTCTGACGATTCGCTTTTATACAAAGGTCTAACAGCATATCTTATCATAGAGTTTCGCTTCGAGACGAGCGCACACAGCGTCATAAAACAATGCGAAATCGTATGCAGCTAAGCAGTTTTGAGAGTGCTTTAGGCCTGCGTAGGCACTGCTGCGCACCTGGTCATCGCACTCTAAGTGCAGGCGGGTGCACTGCGTGTACGCCAGGGTAACCAGTTAGCTTCGCAGGGTGACGACCTTGAGGATCGCCCGCAGCTGTATGGAATAACTTACATACTAAAATGACACAGTGCAAAAATGGCGCCAAAACGCACCACCTGCAAGGCGCACAGTGAGAGCGAGTAGCTAGCTATATATGTCTGACGATTCGCTTTTATACAAAGGTCTAACAGCATATCTTATCATAGAGTTTCGCTTCGAGACGAGCGCACACAGCGTCATAAAACAATGCGAAATCGTATGCAGCTAAGCAGTTTTGAGAGTGCTTTAGGCCTGCGTAGGCACTGCTGCGCACCTGGTCATCGCACTCTTAGTGCAGGCGGGTGCACTGCGTGTACGCCAGGGTTACCAGTTAGCTTCGCAGGGTGACGACCTTGAGGATCGCCCGCAGCTGTATGGAATAACTTACATACTAAAATGACACAGTGCGAAAATGGCGCCAAAACGCACCACCTGCAAGGCGCACAGTGAGAGCGAGTAGCTAGCTATATATGTCTGACGATTCGCTTTTATACAAAGGTCTAACAGCATATCTTATCATAGAGTTTCGCTTCGAGACGAGCGCACACAGCGTCATAAAACAATGCGAAATCGTATGCAGCTAAGCAGTTTTGAGAGTGCTTTAGGCCTGCGTAGGCACTGCTGCGCACCTGGTCATCGCACTCTTAGTGCAGGCGGGTGCACTGCGTGTACGCCAGGGTTACCAGTTAGCTTCGCAGGGTGACGACCTTGAGGATCGCCCGCAGCTGTATGGAATAACTTACATACTAAAATGACACAGTGCAAAAATGGCGCCAAAACGCACCACCTGCAAGGCGCACAGTGAGAGCGAGTAGCTAGCTATATATGTCTGACGATTCGCTTTTATACAAAGGTCTAACAGCATATCTTATCATAGAGTTTCGCTTCGAGACGAGCGCACACAGCGTCATAAAACAATGCGAAATCGTATGCAGCTAAGCAGTTTTGAGAGTGCTTTAGGCCTGCGTAGGCACTGCTGCGCACCTGGTCATCGCACTCTAAGTGCAGGCGGGTGCACTGCGTGTACGCCAGGGTTACCAGTTAGCTTCGCAGGGTGACGACCTTGAGGATCGCCCGCAGCTGTATGGAATAACTTACATACTAAAATGACACAGTGCAAAAATGGCGCCAAAACGCACCACCTGCAAGGCGCACAGTGAGAGCGAGTAGCTAGCTATATATGTCTGACGATTCGCTTTTATACAAAGGTCTAACAGCATATCTTATCATAGAGTTTCGCTTCGAGACGAGCGCACACAGCGTCATAAAACAATGCGAAATCGTATGCAGCTAAGCAGTTTTGAGAGTGCTTCAGGCCTGCGTAGGCACTGCTGCGCACCTGGTCATCGCACTCTTAGTGCAGGCGGGTGCACTGCGTGTACGCCAGGGTTACCAGTTAGCTTCGCAGGGTGACGACCTTGAGGATCGCCCGCAGCTGTATGGAATAACTTACATACTAAAATGACACAGTGCGAAAATGGCGCCAAAACGCACCACCTGCAAGGCGCACAGTGAGAGCGAGTAGCTAGCTATATATATCTGACGATTCGCTTTTATACAAAGGTTTAACAGCATATCTTATCATAGAGTTTCGCTTCGAGACGAGCGCACACAGCGTCATAAAACAATGCGAAATCGTATTCAGCTAAGCAGTTTTGAGAGTGCTTTAGGCCTGCGTAGGCACTGCTGCGCACCTGGTCATCGCACTCTAAGTGCAGGCGGGTGCACTGCGTGTACGCCAGGGTAACCAGTTAGCTTCGCAGGGTGACGACCTTGAGGATCGCCCGCAGCTGTATGGAATAACTTACATACTAAAATGACACAGTGCAAAAATGGCGCCAAAACGCACCACCTGCAAGGCGCACAGTGAGAGCGAGTAGCTAGCTATATATGTCTGACGATTCGCTTTTATACAAAGGTCTAACAGCATATCTTATCATAGAGTTTCGCTTCGAGACGAGCGCACACAGCGTCATAAAACAATGCGAAATCGTATGCAGCTAAGCAGTTTTGAGAGTGCTTTAGGCCTGCGTAGGCACTGCTGCGCACCTGGTCATCGCACTCTAAGTGCAGGCGGGTGCACTGCGTGTACGCCAGGGTAACCAGTTAGCTTCGCAGGGTGACGATCTTGAGGATCGCCCGCAGCTGTATGGAATAACTTTCATACTAAAATGACACAGTGCAAAAATGGCGCCAAAACGCACCACCTGCAAAGCGCACAGTGAGAGCGAGTAGCTAGCTATATATGTCTGACGATTCTTTAATACAAAGGTCTAACAGCATATCTTATCATAGAGTTTCGCTTCGAGACGAGCGCACACAGCGTCATAAAACAATGCGAAATCGTATGCAGCTAAGCAGTTTTGAGAGTGCTTTAGGCCTGCGTAGGCACTGCTGCGCACCTGGTCATCGCACTCTAAGTGCAGGCGGGTGCACTGCGTGTACGCCAGGGTTATCAGTTAGCTTCGCAGGGTGACAACCTTGAGGATCGCCCGCAGCTGTATGGAATAACTTACATACTAAAATGACACAGTGCGAAAATGGCACCAAAACGCACCACCTGCAAGGCGCACAGTGAGAGCGAGTAGCTAGCTATATATGTCTGAAGATTCACTTTTGCGCAGGGTGAAACAGCAGATCACATCATAGAGTTTCGCTTCGAGACGAGCGCACACAGCGCGATGTAACAATGCGAAATCGTATGCAGCTAAGCAGTTTTGACAGTGCTTTAGGCCTGCGTAGGCATTGCTGCGCACCTGGTCATCGCGCTCTTAGTGCAGGCGGGTGCACTGCGTGTACGCCAGGGTTACCAGTTAGCTTCGCAGGGTGACGACCTTGAGGATCGCCCGCAGCTGTATGGAATAACTTACATACTAAAATGACACAGTGCAAAAATGGCGCCAAAACGCACCATCTGTAAGGCGCACAGTGAGAGCGAGTAGCTAGCTATATATGTCTGACGATTCGCTTTTATACAAAGGTCTAACAGCATATCTTATCATAGAGTTTCGCTTCGAGACGAGCGCACACAGCGTCATGTAACAATGCGAAATCGTATGCAGCTAAGCAGTTTTGAGAGTGCTTTAGGCCTGCGTAGGCACTGCTGCGCACCTGGTCATCGCACTCTTAGTGCAGGCGGGTGCACTGCGTGTACGCCAGGGTTACCAGTTAGCTTCGCAGGGTGACGACCTTGAGGATCGCCCGCAGCTGTATGGAATTACTTACATACTAAAATGACACAGTGCGAAAATTGCGCCAAAACGCACACCTGCAAGGCGCACAGTGAGAGCGAGTAGCAAGCTATATATATCTGACGATTCGCTTTTATACAAAGGTCTAACAGCATATCTTATCATAGAGTTTCGCTTCGAGACGAGCGCACACAGCGTCATAAAACAATGCGAAATCGTATGCAGCTAAGCAGTTTTGAGAGTGCTTTAGGCCTGCGTAGGCACTGCTGCGCACCTGGTCATCGCACTCTTAGTGCAGGCGGGTGCACTGCGTGTACGCCAGGGTTAACCAGTTAGCTTCGCAGGGTGACAACCTTGAGGATCGCCCGCAGCTGTATGGAATAACTTACATACTAAAATGACACAGTGCGAAAATGGCACCAAAACGCACCACCTGCAAGGCGCACAGTGAGAGCGAGTAGCTAGCTATATATGTCTGACGATTCGCTTTTATACAAAGGTCTAACAGCATATCTTATCATAGAGTTTCGCTTCGAGACGAGCGCACACAGCGTCATGTAACAATGCGAAATCGTATGCAGCTAAGCAGTTTTGAGAGTGCTTTAGGCCTGCGTAGGCACTGCTGCGCACCTGGTCATCGCACTCTTAGTGCAGGCGGGTGCACTGCGTGTACGCCAGGGTTACCAGTTAAGCTTCGCAGGGTGACGACCTTGAGGATCGCCCGCAGCTGTATGGAATAACTTACATACTAAAATGACACAGTGCGAAAATTGCGCCAAAACGCACCACCTGCAAGGCGCACAGTGAGAGCGAGTAGCTAGCTATATATCTCTGACGATTCGCTTTTATACAAAGGTCTAACAGCATATCTTATCATAGAGTTTCGCTTCGAGACGAGCGCACACAGCGTCATAAAACAATGCGAAATCGTATTCAGCTAAGCAGTTTTGAGAGTGCTTTAGGCCTGCGTAGGCACTGCTGCGCACCTGGTCATCGCACTCTAAGTGCAGGCGGGTGCACTGCGTGTACGCCAGGGTAACCAGTTAGCTTCGCAGGGTGACGACCTTGAGGATCGCCCGCAGCTGTATGGAATAACTTACATACTAAAATGACACAGTGCAAAAATGGCGCCAAAACGCACCACCTGCAAGGCGCACAGTGAGAGCGAGTAGCTAGCTATATATGTCTGACGATTCGCTTTTATACAAAGGTCTAACAGCATATCTTATCATAGAGTTTCGCTTCGAGACGAGCGCACACAGCGTCATAAAACAATGCGAAATCGTATGCAGCTAAGCAGTTTTGAGAGTGCTTTAGGCCTGCGTAGGCACTGCTGCGCACCTGGTCATCGCACTCTTAGTGCAGGCGGGTGCACTGCGTGTACGCCAGGGTTACCAGTTAGCTTCGCAGGGTGACGACCTTGAGGATCGCCCGCAGCTGTATGGAATAACTTACATACTAAAATGACACAGTGCGAAAATGGCGCCAAAACGCACCACCTGCAAGGCGCACAGTGAGAGCGAGTAGCTAGCTATATATGTCTGACGATTCGCTTTTATACAGGGCTCTAACAGCATATCTTATCATAGAGTTTCGCTTCGAGACGAGCGCACACAGCGTCATGTAACAATGCGAAATCGTATGCAGCTAAGCAGTTTTGAGAGTGCTTCAGGCCTGCGTAGGCACTGCTGCGCACCTGGTCATCGCGCTCTTAAGTGCAGGCGGGTGCACTGCGTGTACGCCAGGGTTACCAGTTAGCTTCGCAGGGTGACGACCTTGAGGATCGCCCGCAGCTGTATGGAATAACTTACATACTAAAATGACACAGTGCAAAAATGGCGCCAAAACGCACCACCTGCAAGGCGCACAGTGAGAGCGAGTAGCTAGCTATATATGTCTGACGATTCGCTTTTATACAAAGGTCTAACAGCATATCTTATCATAGAGTTTCGCTTCGAGACGAGCGCACACAGCGTCATAAAACAATGCGAAATCGTATGCAGCTAGACAGTTTTGAGAGTGCTTCAGGCCTGCGTAGGCAGTGCTGCGCACCTGGTCATCGCACTCTAATGGCAGGCGGGTGCACTGCGTGTACGCCAGGGTAACCAGTTAGCTTCGCAGGGTGACGACCTTGAGGATCGCCTGCAGCTGTATGGAATAACTTACATACTAAAATGACACAGTGCAAAAATGGCGCCAAAACGCACCACCTGCAAGGCGCACAGTGAGAGCGAGTAGCTAGCTTTATATGTCTTACGATTCGCTTATATACAAGGTCTTACAGCATATCTTATCATAGAGTTTCGCTTCGAGACGAGCGCACACAGCGTCATGTAACAATGCGAAATCGTATGCAGCTAAGCAGTTTTGAGAGTGCTTTAGGCCTGCGTAGGCACTGCTGCGCACCTGGTCATCGCACTCTAAGTGCAGGCGGGTGCACTGCGTGTACGCCAGGGTTACCAGTTAGCTTCGCAGGGTGACGACCTTGAGGATCGCCCGCAGCTGTATGGAATAACTTACATACTAAAATGACACAGTGCAAAAATGGCGCCAAAACGCACCACCTGCAAGGCGCACAGTGAGAGCGAGTAGCTAGCTATATATGTCTGACGATTCGCTTTTATACAAAGGTCTAACAGCATATCTTATCATAGAGTTTCGCTTCGAGACGAGCGCACACAGCGTCATAAAACAATGCGAAATCGTATGCAGCTAAGCAGTTTTGAGAGTGCTTTAGGCCTGCGTAGGCACTGCTGCGCACCTGGTCATCGCACTCTAAGTGCAGGCGGGTGCACTGCGTGTACGCCAGGGTAACCAGTTAGCTTCGCAGGGTGACGACCTTGAGGATCGCCTGCAGCTGTATGGAATAACTTACATACTAAAATGACACAGTGCAAAAATGGCGCCAAAACGCACCACCTGCAAGGCGCACAGTGAGAGCGAGTAGCTAGCTTTATATGTCTGACGATTCGCTTATATACAAGGTCTTACAGCATATCTTATCATAGAGTTTCGCTTCGAGACGAGCGCACACAGCGTCATGTAACAATGCGAAATCGTATGCAGCTAAGCAGTTTTGAGAGTGCTTTAGGCCTGCGTAGGCACTGCTGCGCACCTGGTCATCGCACTCTAAGTGCAGGCGGGTGCACTGCGTGTACGCCAGGGTTACCAGTAAGCTTCGCAGGGTGACGACCTTGAGGATCGCCCGCAGCTGTATGGAATAACTTACATACTAAAATGACACAGTGCGAAAATTGCGCCAAAACGCACCACCTGCAAGGCGCACAGTGAGCGCGAGTAGCTAGCTATATATATCTGACGATTCGCTTTTATACAAAGGTTTAACAGCATATCTTATCATAGAGTTTCGCTTCGAGACGAGCGCACACAGCGTCATAAAACAATGCGAAATCGTATTCAGCTAAGCAGTTTTGAGAGTGCTTTAGGCCTGCGTAGGCACTGCTGCGCACCTGGTCATCGCACTCTAAGTGCAGGCGGGTGCACTGCGTGTACGCCAGGGTTACCAGTTAGCTTCGCAGGGTGACGACCTTGAGGATCGCCCGCAGCTGTATGGAATAACTTACATACTAAAATGACACAGTGCAAAAATGGCGCCAAAACGCACCACCTGCAAGGCGCACAGTGAGAGCGAGTAGCTAGCTATATATGTCTGACGATTCGCTTTTATACAAAGGTCTAACAGCATATCTTATCATAGAGTTTCGCTTCGAGACGAGCGCACACAGCGTCATAAAACAATGCGAAATCTTATGCAGCTAAGCAGTTTTGAGAGTGCTTTAGGCCTGCGTAGGCACTGCTGCGCACCTGGTCATCGCACTCTAAGTGCAGGCGGGTGCACTGCGTGTACGCCAGGGTTATCAGTTAGCTTCGCAGGGTGACAACCTTGAGGATCGCCCGCAGCTGTATGGAATAACTTACATACTAAAATGACACAGTGCGAAAATGGCACCAAAACGCACCACCTGCAAGGCGCAAAGTGAGAGCGAGTAGCTAGCTATATATGTCTGAAGATTCACTTTTGCGCAATGGTGAAACAGCAGATCACATCATAAAGATTCGCTTCGAGACGAGCGCACACAGCGCGATGTAACAATGCGAAATCGTATGCAGCTAAGCAGTTTTGACAGTGCTTCAGGCCTGCGTAGGCATTGCTGCGCACCTGGTCATCGCGCTCTTAGTGCAGGCGGGTGCACTGCGTGTACGCCAGGGTTACCAGTAAGCTTCGCAGGGTGACGACCTTGAGGATCGCCCGCAGCTGTATGGAATAACTTACATACTAAAATGACACAGTGCAAAAATGGCGCCAAAACGCACCACCTGCAAGGCGCACAGTGAGAGCGAGTAGCTAGCTATATATGTCTGACGATTCGCTTTTATACAAAGGTCTAACAGCATATCTTATCAAAGAGTTTCGCTTCGAGACGAGCGCACACAGCGTCATAAAACAATGCGAAATCGTATGCAGCTAAGCAGTTTTGAGAGTGCTTTAGGCCTGCGTAGGCACTGCTGCGCACCTGGTCATCGCACTCTAAGTGCAGGCGGGTGCACTGCGTGTACGCCAGGGTTACCAGTTAGCTTCGCAGGGTGACGACCTTGAGGATCGCCCGCAGCTGTATGGAATAACTTACAAAATAAAATGACACAGTGCGAAAATGGCACCAAAACGCACCACCTGCAAGGCGCACAGTGAGAGCGAGTAGCTAGCTATATATGTCTGACGATTCACTTTTATACAGGGGTGAAACAGCATATCTTATCATAGAGTTTCGCTTCGAGACGAGCGCACACAGCGTCATGTAACAATGCGAAATCGTATGCAGCTAAGCAGTTTTGAGAGTGCTTCAGGCCTGCGTAGGCTGTGCTGCGCACCTGGTCATCGCACTCTTAGTGCAGGCGGGTGCACTGCGTGTACGCCAGGGTTACCAGTAAGCTTCGCAGGGTGACGACCTTGAGGATCGCCCGCAGCTGTATGGAATAACTTACATACTAAAATGACACAGTGCGAAAATTGCGCCAAAACGCACCACCTGCAAGGCGCACAGTGAGAGCGAGTAGCTAGCTATATATATCTGACGATTCGCTTTTATACAAAGGTTTAACAGCATATCTTATCATAGAGTTTCGCTTCGAGACGAGCGCACACAGCGTCATAAAACAATGCGAAATCGTATTCAGCTAAGCAGTTTTGAGAGTGCTTTAGGCCTGCGTAGGCACTGCTGCGCACCTGGTCATCGCACTCTAAGTGCAGGCGGGTGCACTGCGTGTACGCCAGGGTAACCAGTTAGCTTCGCAGGGTGACGACCTTGAGGATCGCCCGCAGCTGTATGGAATAACTTACATACTAAAATGACACAGTGCAAAAATGGCGCAAAACGCACCACCTGCAAGGCGCACAGTGAGAGCGAGTAGCTAGCTATATATGTCTGACGATTCGCTTTTATACAAAGGTCTAACAGCATATCTTATCATAGAGTTTCGCTTCGAGACGAGCGCACACAGCGTCATAAAACAATGCGAAATCGTATGCAGCTAGACAGTTTTGAGAGTGCTTCAGGCCTGCGTAGGCAGTGCTGCGCACCTGGTCATCGCACTCTAATGGCAGGCGGGTGCACTGCGTGTACGCCAGGGTAACCAGTTAGCTTCGCAGGGTGACGACCTTGAGGATCGCCTGCAGCTGTATGGAATAACTTACATACTAAAATGACACAGTGCAAAAATGGCGCCAAAACGCACCACCTGCAAGGCGCACAGTGAGAGCGAGTAGCTAGCTATATATGTCTGACGATTCGCTTTTATACAAAGGTCTTACAGCATATCTTATCATAGAGTTTCGCTTCGAGACGAGCGCACACAGCGTCATGTAACAATGCGAAATCGTATGCAGCTATGCAGTTTTGAGAGTGCTTTAGGCCTGCGTAGGCACTGCTGCGCACCTGGTCATCGCACTCTTAGTGCAGGCGGGTGCACTGCGTGTACGCCAGGGTTACCAGTAAGCTTCGCAGGGTGACGACCTTGAGGATCGCCCGCAGCTGTATGGAATAACTTACATACTAAAATGACACAGTGCGAAAATTGCGCCAAAACGCACCACCTGCAAGGCGCACAGTGAGCGCGAGTAGCTAGCTATATATATCTGACGATTCGCTTTTATACAAGGTTTAACAGCATATCTTATCATAGAGTTTCGCTTCGAGACGAGCGCACACAGCGTCATAAAACAATGCGAAATCGTATTCAGCTAAGCAGTTTTGAGAGTGCTTTAGGCCTGCGTAGGCACTGCTGCGCACCTGGTCATCGCACTCTAAGTGCAGGCGGGTGCACAGCGTGTACGCCAGGGTAACCAGTTAGCTTCGCAGGGTGACGACCTTGAGGATCGCCCGCAGCTGTATGGAATAACTTACATACTAAAATGACACAGTGCAAAAATGGCGCCAAAACGCACCACCTGCAAGGCGCACAGTGAGAGCGAGTAGCTAGCTATATATGTCTGACGATTCGCTTTTATACAAAGGTCTAACAGCATATCTTATCATAGAGTTTCGCTTCGAGACAAGCGCACACAGCGTCATAAAACAATGCGAAATCTTATGCAGCTAAGCAGTTTTGAGAGTGCTTTAGGCCTGCGAAGGCACTGCTGCGCACCTGGTCATCGCACTCTAAGTGCAGGCGGGTGCACTGCGTGTACGCCAGGGTTATCAGTTAGCTTCGCAGGGTGACAACCTTGAGGATCGCCCGCAGCTGTATGGAATAACTTACATACTAAAATGACACAGTGCGAAAATGGCACCAAAACGCACCACCTGCAAGGCGCAAAGTGAGAGCGAGTAGCTAGCTATATATGTCTGAAGATTCACTTTTGCGCAGGGGTGAAACAGCAGATCACATCATAAAGATTCGCTTCGAGACGAACGCACACAGCGCGATGTAACAATGCGAAATCGTATGCAGCTAAGCAGTTTTGACAGTACTTCAGGCCTGCGTAGGCATTGCTGCGCACCTGGTCATCGCGCTCTTAGTGCAGGCGGGTGGACTGCGTGTACGCCAGGGTTACCAGTAAGCTTCGCAGGGTGACGACCTTGAGGATCGCCCGCAGCTGTATGGAATAACTTACATACTAAAATGACACAGTGCAAAAATGGCGCCAAAACGCACCACCTGTAAGGCGCACAGTGAGAGCGAGTAGCTAGCTATATATGTCTGACGATTCGCTTTTATACAAGGTCTAACAGCATATCTTATCAAAGAGTTTCGCTTCGAGACGAGCGCACACAGCGTCATAAAACAATGCGAAATCGTATGCAGCAAAGCAGTTTTGAGAGTGCTTTAGGCCTGCGTAGGCACTGCTGCGCACCTGGTCATCGCACTCTAAGTGCAGGCGGGTGCACTGCGTGTACGCCAGGGTTATAAGTTAGCTTCGCAGGGTGACAACCTTGAGGATCGCCCGCAGCTGTATGGAATAACACAAAA
>JAGVSL010000426.1:0-13700 GCA_022494535.1 Himalopsyche phryganea
TTGGTGCCATTTCGCACTGTGTCATTTTAGTATGTAAGTTATTCCATACAGCTGCGGGCGATCCTCAAGGTTGTCACCCTGCGAAGCTAACTGATAACCCTGGCGTACACGCAGTGCACCCGCCTGCACTTAGAGTGCGATGACCAGGTGCGCAGCAGTGCCTACGCAGGCCTAAAGCACTCTCAAAACTGCTTAGCTGCATACGATTTCGCATTGTTTTATGACGCTGTGTGCGCTCGTCTCGAAGCGAAACTCTATGATAAGATATGCTGTTAGACCTTGTATAAAAGCGAATCGTCAGACATATAGCTAGCTACTCGCTCACTGTGCGCCTTGCAGGTGGTGCGTTTGGCGCCATGCGGGCGATCCTCAAGGTCGTCACCCTGCGGAGCTAACTGGTTACCCTGGCGTTCACGCAGTGCCCGCCTGCACTAGGTCGATGACCAGGTGCGCAGCAGTGCCTACGCAGGCCTAAGCACTCTAAACTGTAGCTGATACGATTTCGATTGTTATGACGCTGTGTGCTCGTCTCAAGCAAACTCTATGATAAGATATGCTGAGACCTTGTTTAAGCGAATCTCAGACATAGCTAGCTACTCGCTCACTGTGCCTTGGGTGGTGCGTTTGCCATTTTGTGTCATTTGGAGAGTTATTCCATACAGCTGCGGGCGATCCTCAAGGTTTACCTGCGAAGCTACTGTACCTGCGCCAGTGCCCGCCATAGAGTGCGATGACAGGTGCGCAGCGCTCGCGCCTAAGATTAAACTCTAGCTGAACGTTCGCATTGTTATGCGCTGTTGCTCGTCTCAAACGCTTATGATGATTGCTTTACCTGAAAAGGAATCTCGACATATAGCTACTCTCCCCTCAGGTTGTCACCCTGCGAAGCTAACGATAACCCTAGGTACACGCAGTGCTGCCCGCCTGCACTTAGAGTGCAGATGACCAGGTGCGCAGCAGTGCCTACGCAGGCCTAAAGCACTCAAAACTGCTTAGCTGCATACGATTTCGCATTGTTTTATGACGCTGTGTGCGCTCGTCTCGAAGCGAAACTCTATGATAAGATATGCTGTAAGACCTTTGTATAAAAGCGAATCGTCAGACATATAAAGCTAGCTACTCGCTCTCACTGTGCGCCTTGCAGGTGGTGCGTTTTGACGCCATTTTTGCACTGTGTCATTTTAGTATGTAAGTTATTCCATACAGCTGCGGGCGATCCTCAAGGTTGTCACCCTGCGAGCTAACTGATAACCCTGGCGTTCGCAGTGCCCGCCTGCACTTAGAGTGCGATGACCAGGTGCGCAGCAGTGCCGTGCGCAGCAGTGCCTACGCAGGCCTAAAGCACTCTCAAAACTGCTTAGCTGAATACGATTTCGCTTTGTTTTATGACGCTGTGTGCGCTCGTCTCGAAGCGAAACTCTATGATAAGATATGCTGTTAGACCTTTGTATAAAAGCGAATCGTCAGACATATATAGCTAGCTACTCGCTCTCACTGTGCGCCTTGCAGGTGGTGCGTTTTGGCGCCATTTTTGCACTGTGTCATTTTAGTATGTAAGTTATTCCATACAGCTGCGGGCGATCCTCAAGGTCGTCACCCTGCGAAGCTAACTGGTTACCCTGGCGTACACGCTGTGCACCCGCCTGCACTTAGAGTGCGATGACCAGGTGCGCAGCAGTGCCTACGCAGGCCTAAAGCACTCTCAAAACTGCTTAGCTGAATACGATTTCGCATTGTTTTATGACGCTGTGTGCGCTCGTCTCGAAGCGAAACTCTATGATAAGATATGCTGTAAGACCTTTGTATAAAAGCGAATCGTCAGACATATATAGCTAGCTACTCGCTCTCACTGTGCGCCTTGCATTGGTGCGTTTTGGCGCCATTTTCGCACTGTGTCATTTTAGTATGTAAGTTATTCCATACAGCTGCGGGCGATCCTCAAGGTTGTCACCCTGCGAAGCTAACTGATAACTGATAAGATATGCTGTTAGACCTTTGTATAAAAGCGAATCGTCAGACATATATAGCTAGCTACTCGCTCTCACTGTGCGCCTTGCAGGTGGTGCGTTTTGGCGCCATTTTTGCACTGTGTCATTTTAGTATGTAAGTTATTCCATACAGCTGCGGGCGATCCTCAAGGTTGTCACCCTGCGAAGCTAACTGATAACCCTGGCGTACACGCAGTGCACCCGCCTGCACTTAGAGTGCGATGACCAGGTGCGCAGCAGTGCCTACGCAGGCCTAAAGCACTCTCAAAACTGCTTAGCTGCATACGATTTCGCATTGTTTT
Source organism: Himalopsyche phryganea (assembly GCA_022494535.1). Lineage (NCBI taxonomy): Eukaryota > Metazoa > Arthropoda > Insecta > Trichoptera > Rhyacophilidae > Himalopsyche > Himalopsyche phryganea. The sequence continues at coordinate 2,291 of JAGVSL010000426.1, forward strand.
ATGACGCTGTGTGCGCTCGTCTCGAAGCGAAACTCTATGATAAGATATGCTGTTAGACCTTTGTATAAAAGCGAATCGTCAGACATATATAGCTAGCTACTCGCTCTCACTGTGCGCCTTGCAGGTGGTGCGTTTTGGCGCCATTTTTGCACTGTGTCATTTTAGTATGTAAGTTATTCCATACAGCTGCGGGCGATCCTCAAGGTCGTCACCCTGCGAAGCTAACTGGTAACCCTGGCGTACACGCAGTGCCCGCCTGCACTTAGAGTGCGATGACCAGGTGCGCAGCAATGCCTACGCAGGCCTAAAGCACTGTCAAAACTGCTTAGCTGAATACGATTTCGCATTGTTACATGACGCTGTGTGCGCTCGTCTCGAAGCGAATCTCTATGATGTGATCTGCTGTTTCAGCCCTGCGCAAAAGTGAATCTTCAGACATATATAGCTATGCGGGCGATCCTCAAGGTCGTCACCCTGCGAAGCTAACTGGTAACCCTGGCGTACACGCTGTGCACCCGCCTGCACTTAGAGTGCGATGACCAGGTGCGCAGCAGTGCCTACGCAGGCCTAAAGCACTCTCAAAACTGCTTAGCTGCATACGATTTCGCATTGTTTTATGACGCTGTGTGCGCTCGTCTCGAAGCGAAACTCTATGATAAGATATGCTGTTAGACCTTTGTATAAAAGCGAATCGTCAGACATATATAGCTAGCTACTCGCTCTCACTGTGCCTTGCAAGTGGTGCGTTTTGGTGCCATTTTCGCACTGTGTCATTTTATTTTGTAAGTTATTCCATACAGCTGCGGGCGATCCTCAAGGTCGTCACCCTGCGAAGCTAACTGGTAACCCTGGCGTACGCAGTGCACCCCGCCTGCACTTAGAGTGCGATGACCAGGTGCGCAGCAGTGCCTACGCAGGCCTAAAGCACTCTCAAAACTGCTTAGCTGAATACGATTTCGCATTGTTTTATGACGCTGTGTGCGCTCGTCTCGAAGCGAAACTCTATGATAAGATATGCTGTTAGACCTTTGTATAAAAGCGAATCGTCAGACATATAAAGCTAGCTACTCGCTCTCACTGTGCGCCTTGCAGGTGGTGCGTTTTGGCGCCATTTTTGCACTGTGTCATTTTTAGTATGTAAGTTATTCCATACAGCTGCGGGCGATCCTCAAGGTCGTCACCCTGCGAAGCTAACTGGTTACCCTGGCGTACACGCTGTGCACCCGCCTGCACTTAAGGTGCGATGACCAGGTGCGCAGCAGTGCCTACGCAGGCCTAAAGCACTCTCAAAACTGCTTAGCTGAATACGATTTCGCATTGTTTTATGACGCTGTGTGCGCTCGTCTCGAAGCGAAACTCTATGATAAGATATGCTGTTAAACCTTTGTATAAAAGCGAATCGTCAGATATATATAGCTAGCTACTCGCTCTCACTGTGCGCCTTGCAGGTGGTGCGTTTTGGCGCCATTTTCGCACTGTGTCATTTTAGTATGTAAGTTATTCCATACAGCTGCGGGCGATCCTCAAGGTTGTCACCCTGCGAAGCTAACTGGTTACCCTGGCGTACACGCAGTGCACCCGCCTGCACTTAGAGTGCGATGACCAGGTGCGCAGCAGTGCCTACGCAGGCCTAAAGCACTCTCAAAACTGCTTAGCTGCATACGATTTCGCATTGTTTTATGACGCTGTGTGCGCTCGTCTCGAAGCGAAACTCTTTGATAAGATATGCTGTTAGACCTTTGTATAAAAAGCGAATCGTCAGACATATATAGCTTCTTCTCGCTCTCACTGTGCGCCTTGCAGGTGGTGCGTTTTGGCGCCATTTTTGCACTGTGTCATTTTAGTATGTAGAGCTATTCCATACAGCTGCGGGCGATCCTCAGGTCGTCACCCTGCGAAGCTTACTGGTAACCCTGGCGTACACGCAGTGCACCCGCCTGCACTAAGAGCGCGATGACCAGGTGCGCAGCAATGCCTACGCAGGCCTGAAGCACTGTCAAAACTGCTCTAGCTGCATACGATTTCGCATTGTTACATCGCTGTGTGCGCTCGTCTCGAAGCGAATCTCTATGATGTGATCTGCTGTTTCACCCCTGCCAAAAGTGAATCTTCAGACATATATAGCTAGCTACTCGCTCTCACTGTGCGCCTTGCAGGTGGTGCGTTTTGGCGCCATTTTCGCACTGTGTCATTTTTAGTATGTAAGTTATTCCATACAGCTGCGGGCGATCCTCAAGGTCGTCACCCTGCGAAGCTAACTGATAACCCTGGCGTACACGCAGTGCACCCGCCTGCCACTAAGAGTGCGATGACCAGGTGCGCAGCAGTGCCTACGCAGGCCTAAAGCACTCTCAAAACTGTCTAGCTGCATACGATTTCGCATTGTTACATGGCGCTGTGTGCGCTCGTCTCGAAGCGAAACTCTATGATGTGATCTGCTGTTCACCCCTGCGCAAAGTGAATCATTCAGACATATATAGCTAGCTACTCGCTCTCACTGTGCGCCTTGCAGGTGGTGCGTTTTTGGTGCCATTTTCGCACTGTGTCATTTTATTTTGTAAGTTATTCCATACAGCTGCGGGCGATCCTCAAAGGTTGTCACCCTGCGAAGCTAACTTATAACCCTGGCGTACACAGTGCACCCGCCTCGCTACTTAGAGTGCGATGACCAGTTGCGCAGCAGTGCCTACGCAGGCCTAAAGCACTCTCAAAACTGCTTAGCTGAATACGATTTCGCATTGTTTTATGACGCTGTGTGCGCTCGTCTCGAAGCGAAACCCTATGATAAGATATGCTGTTAAACCTTTGTATAAAAGCGAATCGTCAGATATATATAGCTAGCTAATCGCGCTCACTGTGCGCCTTGCAGGTGGTTCGTTTTGGCGCAATTTTTTCGAACTGTGTCATTTTAGTATGTAAGTTATTCCATACAGCTGCGGGCGATCCTCAAGGTCTTCACCCTGCGAAGCTTACTGGTAACCCTGGCGTACACGCAGTGCACCGCCTGCACTTAGCGCGATGACCAGGTGCGCAGCAATGCCTACGCAGGCCTAAAGCACTCTCAAACTGCATAGCTGCATACGATTTCGCATTGTTACATGACGCTGTGTGCGCTCGTCTCGAAGCGAAACCTATGATAAGATATCTGCTGTTTCAGACCCCTGTATATAAGCGAATCGTAAGACATATAAAGCTAGCTACTCGCTCTCACTGTGCGCCTTGCAGGTGGTGCGTTTTGGCGCAATTTTCGCACTGTGTCATTTTATTTTGTAAGTTATTCCATACAGCTGCGGGCGATCCTCAAGGTTGTCACCCTGCGAAGCTAACTTATAACCCTGGCGTACACACGCAGTGCACCCGCCTACTTAAGAGTGCGATGACCAGGTGCGCAGCAGTGCCTACGCAGGCCTAAAGCACTCTCAAAACTGCTTAGCTGCATACGATTTCGCATTGTTTTATGACGCTGTGTGCGCTCGTCTCGAAGCGAAACTCTATGATAAGATATGCTGTTAAACCTTTGTATAAAGCGAATCGTCAGATATATATAGCTAGCTACTTGCTCTCACTGTGCGCCTTGCAGGTGGTGCGTTTGGCGCCATTTTTGCACTGTGTCATTTTAGTTTGTAAGTTATTCCATACAGCTGCGGGCGATCCTCAAGGTCGTCACCCTGCGAAGCTAACTGGTTACCCTGGCGTACACGCTGTGCACCCGCCTGCACTTAGAGTGCGATGACCAGGTGCGCAGCAGTGCCTACGCAGGCCTAAAGCACTCTCAAACTGCTTAGCTGAATACGATTTCGCATTGTTTTATGACGCTGTGTGCGCTCGTCTCGAAGCGAAACTCTATGATAAGATATGCTGTTAAACCTTTGTATAAAAGCGAATCGTCAGATATATAGCTAGCTACTCGCTCTCACTGTGCGCCTTGCAGGTGGTGCGTTTTGGCGCAATTTTCGCACTGTGTCATTTATTTTGTAAGTTATTCCATACAGCTGCGGGCGATCCTCAAGGTTGTCACCCTGCGAAGCTAACATAACCCTGGCGTACACGCAGTGCACCCGCCTGCACTTAGAGTGCGATGACCAGGTGCGCAGCAGTGCCTACGCAGGCCTAAAGCACTCTCAAAACTGCTTAGCTGAATACGATTTCGCATTGTTTTATGACGCTGTGTGCGCTCGTCTCGAAGCGAAACTCTATGATAAGATATGCTGTTAAACCTTGTATAAAAGCGAATCGTCAGATATATATAGCTAGCTACTCGCTCTCACTGTGCGCCTTGCAGGTGGTGCGTTTTGGCGCCATTTTTGCACTGTGTCATTTTAGTATGTAAGTTATTCCATACAGCTGCGGGCGATCCTCAAGGTCGTCACCCTGCGAAGCTAACTGGTTACCCTAGCGTACACGCTGTGCACCCGCCTGCACTTAGAGTGCGATGACCAGGTGCGCAGCAGTGCCTACGCAGGCCTAAAGCACTCTCAAAACTGCTTAGCTGAATACGATTTCGCATTGTTTTATGACGCTGTGTGCGCTCGTCTCGAAGCGAAACTCTATGATAAGATATGCTGTTAAACCTTTGTATAAAAGCGAATCGTCAGATATATATAGCTAGCTACTCGCTCTCACTGTGCGCCTTGCAGGTGGTGCGTTTTGGCGCCATTTTCGCACTGTGTCATTTTATTTTGTAAGTTATTCCATACAGCTGCGGGCGATCCTCAAGGTTGTCACCCTGCGAAGCTAACTTATAACCCTGGCGTACACACCCAGTGCACCCGCCTGCACTTAGAGTGCGATGACCAGGTGCGCAGCAGTGCCTACGCAGGCCTAAAGCACTCTCAAAACTGCTTAGCTGCATACGATTTCGCATTGTTTTATGACGCTGTGTGCGCTCGTCTCGAAGCGAAACTCTTTGATAAGATATGCTGTTAGACCTTTGTAGAAAAGCGAATCGTCAGACATATATAGCTAGCTTCTCTCGCTCTCACTGTGCGCCTTCCAGGTGGTGCGTTTTGGCGCCATTTTTGCACTGTGTCATTTTAGTATGTAAGTTATTCCATACAGCTGCGGGCGATCCTCAAGGTCGTCACCCTGCGAAGCTTACTGGTAACCCTGGCGTACACGCAGTGCACCCGCCTGCACTAAGAGCGCGATGACCAGGTGCGCAGCAATGCCTACGCAGGCCTGAAGCACTGTCAAAACTGCTTAGCTGCATACGATTTCGCATTGTTACATCGCGCTGTGTGCGTTCGTCTCGAAGCGAATCTTTATGATGTGATCTGCTGTTTCACCCCTGCGCAAAAGTGAATCTTCAGACATATATAGCTAGCTACTCGCTCTCACTTTGCGCCTTGCAGGTGGTGCGTTTTGGTGCCATTTTCGCACTGTGTCATTTTAGTATGTAAGTTATTCCATACAGCTGCGGGCGATCCTCAAGGTTGTCACCCTGCGAAGCTAACTGATAACCCTGGCGTACACGCTGTGCACCCGCCTGCCATAAGAGTGCGATGACCAGGTGCGCAGCACAGCCTACGCAAGGCCTGAAGCACTCTCAAAACTGTCTAGCTGCATACGATTTCGCATTGTTACATGGCGCTGTGTGCGCTCGTCTCGAAGCGAAACTCTATGATGTGATCTGCTGTTTCACCCCTGCGCAAAAGTGAATCTTCAGACATATATAGCTAGCTACTCGCTCTCACTGTGCGCCTTGCAGGTGGTGCGTTTTGGTGCCATTTTCGCACTGTGTCATTTTATTTTGTAAGTTATTCCATACAGCTGCGGGCGATCCTCAAGGTTGTCACCCTGCGAAGCTAACTTATAACCCTGGCGTACACGCAGTGCACCCGCCTGCACTTAGAGTGCGATGACCAGGTGCGCAGCAGTGCCTACGCAGGCCTAAAGCACTCTCAAAACTGCTTAGCTGAATACGATTTCGCATTGTTTTATGACGCTGTGTGCGCTCGTCTCGAAGCGAAACCCTATGATAAGATATGCTGTTAAACCTTTGTATAAAAGCGAATCGTCAGATATATATAGCTAGCTAATCGCGCTCACTGTGCGCCTTGCAGGTGGTTCGTTTTGGCGCAATTTTCGAACTGTGTCATTTTAGTATGTAAGTTATTCCATACAGCTGCGGGCGATCCTCAAGGTCTTCACCCTGCGAAGCTTACTGGTAACCCTGGCGTACACGCAGTGCACCCGCCTGCACTTAGAGTGCGATGACCAGGTGCGCAGCAGTGCCTACGCAGGCCTAAAGCACTCTCAAAACTGCATAGCTGCATACGATTTCGCATTGTTACATGACGCTGTGTGCGCTCGTCTCGAAGCGAAACTCTATGATAAGATATGCTGTAAGACCTTTGTATATAAGCGAATCGTAAGACATATAAAGCTAGCTACTCGCTCTCACTGTGCGCCTTGCAGGTGGTGCGTTTTGGCGCCATTTTTGCACTGTGTCATTTTAGTATGTAAGTTATTCCATATAGCTGCAGGCGATCCTCAAGTTCGTCACCCTGCGAAGCTAATTGGTTACCCTGGCGTACACGCAGTGCACCCGCCTGCACTTAGAGTGCGATGACCAGGTGCGCAGCAGTGCCTACGCAGGCCTAAAGCACTCTAAAAACTGCTTAGCTGAATACGATATCGCATTGTTTTATGACGCTGTGTGCGCTCGTCTCGAAGCGAAACTCTTGATAAGATAGTTGTTAGACCTTTGTATAAAAGCGAATCGTCAGATATATAGTTAGCTACCGCTCTCACTGCGCCTGCAGGTGGTGCGTTTTGGCGCAATTTTCGCACTGTGTCATTTAGTTTTGTGTTATTCCATACAGCTGCGGGCGATCTCGTCGTCACCCTGCGAAGCTTACTGGTAACCCCGCGTACACGCAGTACCCGCCTGCTTTAAGAGGCAACCCTCCATCGCAGCAGTGCCTACGTAGCCCAGCACTCTCAAAACTGCTTAGCTGCATACGATTTCGCATTGTTACATGACGCTGTGTGCGCTCGTCTCGAAGCTGAAACTCTATGATTCCAAAAAATTTTTCCCCCCCCGGGGGGGAAAAAAAAAAAAGGTTTTAAAAAAAAGAAAAAAACCCCCCCCGGGGCCCCGGGTGGGGTTTTTTCCCCAAAAAATTTTTTTTGGTTTTTTATAAAAAAAAAGGACCCCCTTTGGGGGCCCCGGGGGGGGGTTTTCCCCCCCCAAGGGGGATTTTTAAAAAACCCCCGGGGGGGGGCCCCCCCCCCCGGTTAAATTTTCCCCCCTGGGGCCCCGGGGGGGGCCCCAAAAAATCCCAATTTAAAAAGGAAAAATTTAAAAATTTTTTTTATTCGCCTTTTGGGGGGCCCGGGGAAAAATTTTTTTGGGTTTTTTTTGGTTTTTTTTTAAAAAAAAAGGGGAAAAAAAAGGTTCCCCTTTCCCCCCGGGGGGCGTTTGGGGGCCCCCCCCCTTTTTTTTTTAAATTTCCCCGGGGGGCCCCAAAAAATTCCCCCCCAAAAAGGTTGGGTTTTTCATTTTTCCCCCGGGTTTTTTTTTTGGGGGGGCCCCAAAAAATTCCCCCCTTTTTTTTAAAATTGGAAAAAAAATTTTTTTCCGGGTTTTTCGCCCCGGGGGTTTTTGAAATTTTCCCCGGTTAATTTTTTTTTTTTTTTTAAAAAAAAACCCCCCTTTCCCCCGGGGGGGCCCCCCCTTTTTTTCCCCCCCCGGGGGAAAAAATTTTTTCCCCCGGCCCCAACCCAAAGGGTTTTTCCCCTTTTCTTTTTTTTTTTCCCCCCCCCCCAAACCGGGGGGCCCCGATAAAACCTTTCCGGTTTTTTGTTTTTCCCCTTTTGCGCCCCGGGGGGCCTTTTTAAAAAATTTTTTTTTTAAAAACCCCGGGGGAAAAAAAAAATTTCCCCCCCCGGGGGGGGGGGGGGGTTTTTTTTTTTTTAAAAACCCAAAAAGGGGGACCCCGGCCCCGGAATTTTCCCCCGCCCGGGGCCCCCCAAAAAATTTCCCGGGGGAAGGGCCCCCCAAAAAATTTTTAAAATTTTTAAAAAATTTTTTTGGGGTTTTTCCCCCCCGGGGGCCCGGGGGTTTTTTTTTCCCTTTTTTAAAAAGGGGAAAAATTTAAAAAGGGGGCCCCCCCCCCCTTCCCCGGGGGGTTTGGGCCCCCCGGGGGTTTTTTTCCCGGGGCCCCAAACCTCCCCCCCCCCTTTTTTTCCCCTTTCCCCCCCTTTTTTAAGGGGGCCCCCTTAAAACCCAGGGTTTTTAAAAAAAATTTTTTTAAAGGGGAAATTTCCCTTTTAAACCCCCCACCTTCCCCAAAAAATTTTTTTTTTGGGTTTTTTTAAAAATTTTCCCTTAAAAAATTTTTTGTCCCCCCCGGAAATTTTTTTGGGGGGGGCCCCCCCCCCCCCCTTTTTTTTTTTTTGGGGGTTCCCCCCCAAAAAATTAAAAGGGGTTTTTTTTGGGATTTTTTGGGGGGGGGGGAAAAAAAAAAAACCCCCTTTTTAAAAAATTTTTTAATTTTTAAATTTGGGGGTTTTTCCGGGCCCCCGGGTTTTTTTTCCCTTTTTTTTGGGGCAATTTTTTTTTTTCCCCCCCCCGGGGGTTGCAGGTGGGGGTTTTTTTTTTTTTTTTTTTCCCCCCCCGGGGGGGATTCCCCGGGCCTCCCTGCCAAAATTTTTTTTTCCCCCCCTTTTTTTTTTTTGGGCGTGGGCCCCCCAAAAACCCCAAAATTTTGGGGGTGAAAATTTTTTTTAAAAAACCGGGTTTTTCCAACCCCCCGGGGGGGGTTTTTTTTTTCGGTTTTTTTTAAAAACCCCCCCCAAGGGGGGCCTTTGGGCCCCCCTTTTTTTTTTTACCTGACCCCCCCCCCGGGGGCCCTGCGGCCCCCGGCCCCCCCCCCCCGGGGGATTTTTTTCCCCCCCCCCCGGGTTTGGGGTTGGAAGGAAAAACCCATTTTTTGTTTCCCCCTGGGGGTTTTTAAAAAAAAAATTTTTTTTCCCCCCCCCCCCCGGGCTTTTTAAAAAAAATTTTTTTTTTTTTTTGGGAAATTTTTTTGGGGGGATTTTCAAGGGGTTTTAGGGGTTTTTTTTTCCCCCGGGGGGGGAAAGGGGCCCCCCCGGGGAAAACCCCCAAAAACCCCCCCCCAAAATTAAAAAGGTGCCAAATTTTTTTTTAAAAAATTTTCCCCTTAAAAATTTTTAAAATTTTTTTTTTTTGGGGGCCCAAATTTTGGAAAAATCTTTCCCCCCCGGGCCCTGGGGGGGTTTTTTTTGGGTTTTTTTTAAGGGGGTTTTTTTTTGGGTGGGGTTTTTTCGGGCTTTTTAAAAATTTTTAACCCCGGGGGAACCCCCCCCCCAAAGGGGGGAAACCCGGGGCCCCGGGGCCCCCCAAAAAAAATGCCGGGGGGGCCCCAAAAAAAAATTTTTTCCCCCCAAAATTTTTTTTGGGGCCCCCTTTTTTTTAAAAAATTTTAAAAAAGGGTTTCCCCCCCCCGGGCCCCCAAATTTTTTTTTTTTTCCACTGTGGTTTTTTTTTTTGGGTTTTGGGTTTTTGGGGGGGGTTTTTTTTTAAAAAAACCCCCTAAGGGTCCCCCCCCAAAATAAGGGGGGGGGTCCCCGGGGGGCCCCCCCCCCCCTTTTTTTAAATGAGCGAAAAGGGGGGAAAAAAAACCCACGCCCTGGCCTCCCTTTGGGATTTGATTTCTTTTAATTTTGGTTTCCGCTCGGCGAAACTCAGTGGGTTTTTTACCCTGCGCAAAAGTGAACTTCGCAATTTAGAGTATCCCCGGGCCGAGGTGGTGCGTTTTGGGGCCATTTTCGCACTGTGTCATTTTATTTTGTGTTATTCATACAGCTGCGGGCGATCCTCAAGGTTGTCATTTGGAAGCTAACTTATAACCCTGGCGTACACGCAGTGCACCGCCTATTAGAGTGATGACCAGGTGCGCAGGTGCCTACGCAGGCCTAAAGCACTCTTTAAAACTGCTTAGTGCATAGATTTTGATTGTTTTATGACGCTGTGTGCGCTCGTCTCGAAGCGAAACTCTTGATAAGATGCTGTTAGACCTTGTAGAAAAGCGGGAAACGTCAGAATATAGCTAGCTACTCGCTCTCACTGTGCGCCTTAGGTGGTGCGTTTTGGCGCCATTTTTGCACTGTGTCATTTTAGTATGTGTTATTCCATAAGCTGCGGATCCTCAAGGTCGTCACCCTCAAATTACTGGTAACCCTGGCGTACACGCAGTGCACCCGCCTGCTTTAAGAGTGGATGACCAGGTGCACAGCAGGCCTACGCAGGCCTAAAGCACTCTCAAAACTGCTTAGCTGCATACGATTTCCCCATTGTTACATGACGCTGTGTGCGCCCCGTCTCGAGCGAAACTCAGATAAGATATGCTGTTAGACCTTGTATAAAAGCGAACTCGATTATATAGCTAGCTACTGCTCACTGTGCGCCTTGCAGGTGTTGCGTTTTGGTGCCATTTTCGCACTGTGTCATTTTAGTATGTGTTATTGCATACAGCTGGGGCGATCCTCAAGGTTGTCACCCTGCGAAGCTAACTGGATAACCCTGGCGTACACGCAGTGCACCCGCCTGCACTAAGAGTGCGATGACCAGGTGCGCAGCAGTGCCTACGCAGGCCTAAAAGCACTCTCAAAACTGCTTAGCTGTACGATTTCGCATTGTTTTATGACGCCAGTGTGCGCTCGTCTCGAAGCGAAACTCTATGATAAGATATGCTGTTAGACCTTTGTATAAAAGCGAATCGTCAGATATATATAGCTTGCTACTCGCTCTCACTGTGCGCCTTGCAGGTAGGATGGCGCAATTTTCGCACTGTGTCATTTTAGTATAAGTTATTCCATACAGCTGCGGGATCCTCAAGGTCGTCACCCTGCGAAGCTAACTGATAACCCTGGCGTACGCAGTGCAATCTGCCTGCTTTAAGAGTGCGATGACCAGGTGCGCAGCCTACGCAGGCCTAAAGCACTGTCAAAACTGCTTAGCTGCATACGATTTCGCATTGTTACATGACGCTGTGTGCGCTCGTCTCGAAGCGAAACTCTATGATAAGATATGCTGTTAGACCTTGTATAAAGCGAATCGTCAGATAGCTAGCTACTCTCACTGTGTGCCTTGTGGTGCGTTTTGGTGCCATTTTTGCACTGTGTCATTTTTAGTATTTAAGTTATTGCATACAGCTGCGGGCGATCCTAAGGTCGTCACCCTGCGAAGTTAACTGGTTACCCTGGCGTACACGCAGTGCACCTGCCTGCACTTAGAGGTGATGACCAGGTGCGCAGCAGTGCCTACGCAGGCCTAAAGCACCAAAACTGCTTAGCTGAATACGATATCGCATTGTTTTATGACGCTGTGTGCGCTCGTCTCGAAGCGAAACTCTATGATAAGATATGCTGTTAGACCTATGTA
>JAGVSL010000427.1:0-12174 GCA_022494535.1 Himalopsyche phryganea
AAGGGGGCCCGGGGTTTCCCGTTAAAAAGGATTTCAAAAACTGGGGGCTGGATACATTTCGCATTGTTTTTTGGCGCTGTTGGGTCTCTCGAAACGAAACTCTGCCAAAAAAGGGTATGCTGTTGGACCTTTTTATTGGGGGAGATCGTCGGGAAAATATAATTTTCTCGCTCTCATTTCCCTTGCCCCGGTTGGTTTCTTTTTGGCCGTTTTTCTATTTTCTTTTTTGTATTAAGTTATTTTCCCTGCCTTTTCGGGGATTCAAATTTCACCCTGCGAGCTTACTGGTAACCCCAATCCGCAGTGCCCCCCTGCTTTAAGGTTCGTGGAAGGGGCCATTTTTTCCAAATTTTAAAACACTCTCAGGGTGTCTGGGATAATTTCCAATTGTTGGGGTTTTGGACCCTCTCGGGGGGGAAACTCTTATGTGATTGCTTTTAAAACCCTTTTTTAAAAAGTGTCAGGGAAAATATCCGCTACTCCTCTCCTTGCCCTTTTTAGGGGGTGCGTTTTTGGTGCCTTTTCGCATGTGTTTTTATTTTTAAATTATTCCATACAGCTGCGGGGGATCCCCCAAGGGCCTCACCCCGCGAAACTAACTGGTAACCCCGGCGTACACGCGACCCCCGCCGAAATGCGATGACCAGGTGCGGGTGCCGCCCCGGGGGGAAAACCTCCCTCAAAAGCTTAGTAAAAAGTTTCCCTTGTTTTATGACCTTTTTGCTTGTCTCAAAAAACTCTATGATAAGATATGTTTAAACCTTTTCTTTAAAAAGAAACTCGGAAAATATGGGTAATTTTCCCGCTCTCACTGTTTCAGGTGGTCGTTTGGCCAATTTTTTTACTTGTCATTTTTGTATGTTAAAATTATTCCATTTCAGCTGCGGGCGATCCTCAAAGGGCGTCACCCTGCGGAAAGGTTACCCTTTAACCCGGGGTACACGCTGGCCCCCCTGCCCGGTTTCGATGAAGTGGGCCAGCCGGGGGCCTACCGGGGCCCGGTTGTCACCCTGCAGAAGCTAACTGATAACCCTGGCGTACACGCAGTGCCGCCTGCCATTAGGTGCGATGACCAGGTGCGCAGCAGTGCCTACGCAGGCCTAAAGCACTCTCAAAACTCTTAGCTGCATACGATTTCGCATTGTTACATCGCGCTGTGTGCGCTCGTCTCGAAGCGAATCTCTATGATGTGATCTGCTGTTTCACCCCTGCGCAAAAGTGAATCTTCAGACATATATAGCTAGCTACTCGCTCTCACTTTGCTTGCCTTGCAGGTGGTGCGTTTGGTGCCATTTTCGCACTGTGTCATTTAGTATGTAAGTTATTCCATACAGCTGCGGGCGATCCTCAAGGTTGTCACCCTGCGAAGCTAACTGATAACCCTGGCGTACACGCAGTGCACCCGCCTGCACTTAGAGTGCGATGACCAGGTGCGCAGCAGTGCCTACGCAGGCCTAAAGCACTCTCAAAACTGCTTAGCTGCATACGATTTCGCATTGTTTTATGACGCTGTGTGCGCTCGTCTCGAAGCGAAACTCTATGATAAGATATGCTGTTAGACCTTTGTATAAAAGCGAATCGTCAGACATATATAGCTAGCTACTCGCTCTCACTGTGCGCCTTGCAGGTGGTGCGTTTTGGCGCCATTTTTGCACTGTGTCATTTTAGTATGTAAGTTATTCCATACAGCTGCGGGCGATCCTCAAGGTCGTCACCCTGCGAAGCTAACTGGTTACCCTGGCGTACACGCAGTGCACCCGCCTGCACTTAGAGTGCGCTTTGTATAAAGCAGATCGTCAGATATATATAGCTAGCTACTCGCTCTCACTGTGCGCCTTGCAGGTGGTGCGTTTTGGCGCAATTTTCGCACTGTGTCATTTTAGTATGTAAGTTATTCCATACAGCTGCGGGCGATCCTCAAGGTCGTCACCCTGCAGAAGCTTACTGGTAACCCTGGCGTACACGCAGTGCACCGCCTGCTTTAAGAGTGCGATGACCAGGTGCGCAGCAGTGCCTACGCAGGCCTAAAGCACTCTCAAAACTGCTTAGCTGCATACGATTTCGCATTGTTACATGACGCTGTGTGCGCTCGTCTCGAAGCGAAACTCTATGATAAGATATGCTGTTAGACCTTTGTATAAAGCAGATCGTCAGACATATATAGCTAGCTACTCGCTCTCACTGTGCGCCTTGCAGGTGGTGCGTTTTGGTGCCATTTTCGCACTGTGTCATTTTTAGTATGTAAGTTATTCCATACAGCTGCGGGCGATCCTCAAGGTTGTCACCCTGCGAAGCTAACTGATAACCCTGGCGTACACGCAGTGTGCCGCCTGCACTTAGAGTGCGATGACCAGGTGCGCAGCAGTGCCTACGCAGGCCTAAAGCACTCTCAAAACTGCTTAGCTGCATACGATTTCGCATTGTTTTATGACGCTGTGTGCGCTCGTCTCGAAGCGAAACTCTATGATAAGATATGCTGTTAGACCTTTGTATAAAAGCGAATCGTCAGACATATATAGCTAGCTACTCGCTCTCACTGTGCGCCTTGCAGGTGGTGCGTTTTGGCGCCATTTTTGCACTGTGTCATTTTAGTATGTAAGTTATTCCATACAGCTGCGGGCGATCCTCAAGGTCGTCACCCTGCGAAGCTAACTGGTTACCCTGGCGTACACGCTGTGCACCCGCCTGCACTTAGAGTGCGATGACCAGGTGCGCAGCAGTGCCTACGCAGGCCTAAAGCACTCTCAAAACTGCTTAGCTGCATACGATTTCGCATTGTTTTATGACGCTGTGTGCGCTCGTCTCGAAGCGAAACTCTATGATAAGATATGCTGTTAAACCTTTGTATAAAAGCGAATCGTCAGATATATATAGCTAGCTACTCGCTCTCACTGTGCGCCTTGCAGGTGGTGCGTTTTGGCGCAATTTTTCGCACTGTGTCATTTTAGTATGTAAGTTATTCCATACAGCTGCGGGCGATCCTCAAGGTCGTCACCCTGCGAAGCTAACTGGTAACCCTGGCGTACGCAGTGCACCGCCTGCCATAAGAGTGCGATGACCAGGTGCGCAGCAGTGCCTACGCAGGCCTGAAGCACTCTCAAAACTGTCTAGCTGCATACGATTTCGCATTGTTACATGCGCGCTGTGTGCGCTCGTCTCGAAGCGAAACTCTATGATGTGATCTGCTGTTTCACCCCTGCGCAAAGTGAATCTTCAGACATATATAGCTAGCTACTCGCTCTCACTGTGCGCCTTGCAGGTGGTGCGTTTTGGTGCCATTTTCGCACTGTGTCATTTTATTTTGTAAGTTATTCCATACAGCTGCGGGCGATCCTCAAGGTTGTCACCCTGCGAAGCTAACTGATAACCCTGGCGTACACGCAGTGCACCCGCCTGCACTTAGAGTGCGATGACCAGGTGCGCAGCAGTGCCTACGCAGGCCTAAAGCACTCTCAAAACTGCTTAGCTGCATACGATTTCGCATTGTTTTATGACGCTGTGTGCGCTCGTCTCGAAGCGAAACTGCTTGATAAGATATGCTGTTAGACCTTTGTATAAAAGCGAATCGTCAGACATATATAGCTAGCTACTCGCTCTCACTGTGCGCCTTGCAGGTGGTTGCGTTTTGGCGCCATTTTTGCACTGTGTTTTAGTATGTAAGTTATTCCATACAGCTGCGGGCGATCCTCAAGGTCGTCACCCTGCGAAGCTTACTGGTAACCCTGGCGTACACGCAGTGCCGCCTGCACTAAGTGCGATGACCAGGTGCGCAGCAATGCCTACGCAGGCCTAAAGCACTGTCAAAAACTGCTTAGCTGCATACGATTTCGCATTGTTACATCGCGCTGTGTGCGCTCGTCTCGAAGCGAATCTCTATGATGTGATCTGCTGTTTCACCTTTGCGAAAAAGTGAATCTTCAGACATATATAGCTAGCTACTACTCGCTCTCACTGTGCGCCTTGCAGGTGGTGCGTTTTGGTGCCATTTTCGCACTGTGTCATTTAGTATGTAAGTTATTCCATACAGCTGCGGGCGATCCTCAAGGTTGTCACCCTGCGAAGCTAACTGATAACCCTGGCGTACACGCAGTGCACCCGCCTGCTTTAAGAGTGCGATGACCAGGTGCGCAGCAGTGCCTACGCAGGCCTGAAGCACTCTCAAAACTGCTTAGCTGCATACGATTTCGCATTGTTACATGACGCTGTGTGCGCTCGTCTCGAAGCGAAACTCTATGATAAGATATGCTGTTAGACCTTTGTATAAAGCAGATCGTCAGACATATATAGCTAGCTACTCGCTCTCACTGTGCGCCTTGCAGGTGGTGTGTTTGGCGCCATTTTTGCACTGTGTCATTTAGTATGTAAGTTATTCCATACAGCTGCGGGCGATCCTCAAGGTCGTCACCCTGCGAAGCTAACTGGTTACCCTGGCGTACGCTGTGCACCCGCCTGCACTTAGAGTGCGATGACCAGGTGCGCAGCAGTGCCTACGCAGGCCTAAAGCACTCTCAAACTGCTTAGCTGCATACGATTTCGCATTGTTTTATGACGCTGTGTGCGCTCGTCTCGAAGCGAAACTCTATGATAAGATATGCTGTTGACCTTTGTATAAAGTGAATCGTCAGACATATTTAGCTAGCTACTCGCTCTCACTGTGCGCCTTGCAGGTGGTGCGTTTTGGCGCCATTTTCGCACTGTGTCATTTTAGTATGTAAGTTATTCCATACAGCTGCGGGCGATCCTCAAGGTCGTCACCCTGTGAAGCTATCTGGTAACCCTGGCGTACACGCAGTGCACCCGCATGCCATTAGAGTGCGATGACCAGGTGCGCAGCAGTGCCTACGCAGGCCTAAAGCACTCTCAAAACTGTCTAGCTGCATACGATTTCGCATTGTTACATGACGCTGTGTGCGCTCGTCTCGAAGCGAAACTCTATGATAAGATCTGCTGTTAGACCCCTGTATAAAGTGAATCTTCAGACATATATAGCTAGCTACTCGCTCTCACTGTGCGCCTTGCAGGTGGTGCGTTTTGGTGCCATTTTCGCACTGTGTCATTTTAGTGTAAGTTATTCCATACAGCTGCGGGCGATCCTTAAGGTTGTCACCCTGCGAAGCTAACTGATAACCCTGGCGTACACGCAGTGCACCCGCCTGCATAGAGTGCGATGACCAGGTGCGCAGCAGTGCCTACGCAGGCCTAAAGCACTCTCAAAACTCTAGCTGCATACGATTTCGCATTGTTTTATGACGCTGTGTGCGCTCGTCTCGAAGCGAAACTCTTTGGTAAGATATGCTGTTAGACCTTTGTATAAAGCAGATCGTCAGACATATATAGCTAGCTACTCGCTCTCACTGTGCGCCTTGCAGGTGGTGCGTTTTGGCGCCATTTTTGCACTGTGTCATTTTAGTATGTAAGTTATTCCATACAGCTGCGGGCGATCCTCAAGGTCGTCACCCTGCGAAGCTAACTGGTAACCCTGGCGTACACGCAGTGCCACCCGCCTGCACTAAGGCGCGATGACCAGGTGCGCAGCAATGCCTACGCAGGCCTGAAGCACTCTCAAAACTGTAGCTGCATACGATTTCGCATTGTTACATCGCGCTGTGTGCGCTCGTCTCGAAGCGAATCTCTATGATGTGATCTGCTGTTTCACCCCTGCGCAAAGTGAATCTTCAGACATATATAGCTAGCTACTCGCTCTCACTGTGCGCCTTGCAGGTGGTGCGTTTTGGTGCCATTTTCGCACTGTGTCATTTTAGTATGTAAGTTATTCCATACAGCTGCGGGCGATCCTCAAGGTTGTCACCCTGCGAAGCTAACTGATAACCCTGGCGTACACGCAGTGCCCCCGCCTGCACTTAGAGTGCGATGACCAGGTGCGCAGCAGTGCCTACGCAGGCCTAAAGCACTCTCAAAACTGCTTAGCTGCATACGATTTCGCATTGTTTTATGACGCTGTGTGCGCTCGTCTCGAAGCGAAACTCTATGATAAGATATGCTGTTAGACCTTTGTATAAAAGCGAATCGTCAGACATATATAGCTAGCTACTCGCTCTCACTGTGCGCCTTGCAGGTGGTGCGTTTTGGCGCCATTTTTGCACTGTGTCATTTAGTATGTAAGTTATTCCATACAGCTGCGGGCGATCCTCAGGTCGTCACCCTGCGAAGCTAACTGGTAACCCTGGCGTACACGCAGTGCACCCGCCTGCACTTAGAGTGCGATGACCAGGTGCGCAGCAGTGCCTACGCAGGCCTAAAGCACTCTCAAAACTGCTTAGCTGAATACGATTTCGCATTGTTTTATGACGCTGTGTGCGCTCGTCTCGAAGCGAAACTCTATGATAAGATATGCTGTTAGACCTTTGTATAAAAGCGAATCGTCAGATATATATAGCTAGCTACTCGCGCTCTCACTGTGCGCCTTGCAGGTGGTGCGTTTTGGCGCAATTTTCGCACTGTCTCATTTTGGTATGTAAGTTATTCCATACAGCTGCGGGCGATCCTCAAGGTCGTCACCCTGCGAAGCTTACTGGTAACCCTGGCGTACACGCAGTGCACCCGCCTGCACTAAAGTGCGATGACCAGGTGCGCAGCAGTGCCTACGCAGGCCTAAAGCACTCTCAAAACTGTCTAGCTGCATACGATTTCGCATTGTTACATGACGCTGTGTGCGCTCGTCTCGAAGCGAAACTCTATGATGTGATCTGCTGTTTCACCCCTGCGCAAAAGTGAATCTTCAGACATATATAGCTAGCTACTCGCTCTCACTGTGCGCCTTGCAGGTGGTGCGTTTTGGTGCCATTTTCGCACTGTGTCATTTTATTTTGTAAGTTATTCCATACAGCTGCGGGCGATCCTCAAGGTTGTCACCCTGCGAAGCTAACTTATAACCCTGGCGTACACGCAGTGCACCCGCCTGCACTTAGAGTGCGATGACCAGGTGCGCAGCAGTGCCTACGCAGGCCTAAAGCACTCTCAAAACTGCTTAGCTGCATACGATTTCGCATTGTTTTATGACGCTGTGTGCGCTCGTCTCGAAGCGAAACTCTTTGATAAGATATGCTGTTAGATGCACTGTGTCATTTTAGTATGTAAGTTATTCCATACAGCTGCGGGCGATCCTCAAGGTCGTCACCCTGCGAAGCTTACTGGTAACCCTGGCGTACACGCAGTGCACCCGCCTGCACTAAGAGCGCGATGACCAGGTGCGCAGCAATGCCTACGCAGGCCTGAAGCACTATCCAAAACTGCTTAGCTGCATACGATTTCGCATTGTTACATCGCGCTGTGTGCGTTCGTCTCGAAGCGAATCTCTATGATGTGATCTGCTGTTTCACCCCTGCGCAAAAGTGAATCTTCAGACATATATAGCTAGCTACTCGCTCTCACTGTGCGCCTTGCAGGTGGTGCGTTTTGGTGCCATTTTCGCACTGTGTCATTTTAGTATGTAAGTTATTCCATACAGCTGCGGGCGATCCTCAAGGTTGTCACCCTGCGAAGCTAACTGGTAACCCTGGCGTACGCAGTGCCCGCCTGCACTTAGAGTGCGATGACCAGGTGCGCAGCAGTGCCTTCGCAGGCCTAAAGCACTCTCAAAACTGCTTAGCTGCATATGATTTCGCATTGTTTTATGACGCTGTGTGCGCTCGTCTCGAAGCGAAACTCTTTGATAAGATATGCTGTTAGACCTTTGTATAAAAGCGAATCGTCAGACATATATAGCTAGCTACTCGCTCTCACTGTGCGCCTTGCAGGTGGTGCGTTTTGGCGCCATTTTTGCACTGTGTCATTTTAGTATGTAAGTTATTCCATACAGCTGCGGGCGATCCTCAAGGTCGTCACCCTGCGAAGCTAACTGGTTACCCTGGCGTACACGCTGTGCACCCGACTGCACTTAGAGTGCGATGACCAGGTGCGCAGCAGTGCCTACGCAGGCCTAAAGCACTCTCAAAACTGCTTAGCTGAATACGATTTCGCATTGTTTTATGACGCTGTGTGCGCTCGTCTCGAAGCGAAACTCTATGATAAGATATGCTGTTAAACCTTTGTATAAAAGCGAATCGTCAGATATATATAGCTAGCTACTCGCGCTCACTGTGCGCCTTGCAGGTGGTGCGTTTTGGCGCAATTTTCGCACTGTGTCATTTTAGTATGTAAGTTATTCCATACAGCTGCGGGCGATCCTCAAGGTCGTCACCCTGCGAAGCTTACTGGTAACCCTGGCGTACACGCAGTGCACCCGCCTGCACTTAGAGTGCGATGACCAGGTGCGCAGCAGTGCCTACGCAGGCCTAAAGCACTCTCAAAACTGCATAGCTGCATACGATTTCGCATTGTTACATGACGCTGTGTGCGCTCGTCTCGAAGCGAAACTCTATGATAAGATATGCTGTAAGACCTTTGTATATAAGCGAATCGTAAGACATATAAATCTAGCTACTCGCTCTCACTGTGCGCCTTGCAGGTGGTGCGTTTTGGCGCCATTTTTTCACTGTGTCATTTTAGTATGTAAGTTATTCCAAATAGCTGCAGGCGATCCTCAAGGTCGTCACCCTGCGAAGCTAACTGGTTACCCTGGCGTACACGCAGTGCACCCGCATGCCATTAGACTGCGATGACCAGGTGCGCAGCACTGCCTACGCAGGCCTGAAGCACTCTCAAAACTGTCTAGCTGCATACGATTTCGCATTGTTTTATGACGCTGTGTGCGCTCGTCTCGAAGCGAAACTCTATGATAAGATATGCTGTTAGACCTTTGTATAAAAGCGAATCGTCAGACATATATAGCTAGCTACTCGCTCTCACTGTGCGCCTTACAGGTGGTGCGTTTTGGCGCCATTTTTGCACTGTGTCATTTTAGTATGTAAAGTTATTCCAGCTGCGGGCGATCCTCAAGGTTGTCACCCTGCGAAGCTAACTGATAACCCTGGCGTACACGCAGTGCACCCGCCTGCACTAAGAGTGCGATGATGAGTGCGCAGCAGTGCCTACGCAGGCCTAAAGCACTCTCAAAACTGCTTAGCTGAATACGATATCGCATTGTTTTATGACGCTGTGTGCGCTCGTCTCGAAGCGAAACTCTATGATAAGATATGCTGTAAGACCTTTGTATATAAGCGAATCGTCAGATATATATAGCTAGCTACTCGCTCTCACTGTGCGCCTTGCAGGTGGTGCGTTTGGCGCCATTTCGCACTGTGTCATTTATTTTGTAAGTTATTCCATACAGCTGCGGGCGATCCTCAAGGTTGTCACCCTGCGAAGCTAACTGATAACCCTGGCGTACACGCAGTGCACCCGCCTACGCAAAGTGCGATGACCAGGTGCAGCAGTGCCTGCGCAGGCCTAAAGCACTCTCAAAACTGCTTAGCTGCATAAGATTTCGCATTGTTACATGACGCTGTGTGCGCTCGTCTCGAAACGAAACTCTATGATAAGATATGCTGTTAGACCTTGTATAAAACGAATCGTCAGATATATATAGCTAGCTACTCGCTCTCACTGTGCGCCTTGCAGGTGGTGCGTTTTGGTGCCATTTTCGCACTGTGTCATTTTATTTTGTAAGTTATTCCATACAGCTGCGGGCGATCCTCAAGGTTGTCACCCTGCGAAGCTTACTTATAACCTGGCGTACACGCAGTACCCGCCTGCACTTAGAGTGCGATGACCAGGTGCGCAGCAGTGCCTACGCAGGCCTAAAGCACTCTCAAAACTGCTTAGCTGCATATGATTTCGCATTGTTTTATGACGCTGTGTGCGCTCTCGTCTCGAAGCGAAACTCTTTGATAAGATATGCTGTTAGACCTTTGTATAAAAGCGAATCGTCAGACATATATAGCTAGCTACTCGCTCAATGTGCGCCTTACCGGGTGGTGCGTTTGGCGCCATTTTTGCACTGTGTCATTTAGTATGTAAAGTTATTCCATACAGCTGCGGGCGATCCTCAAGGTCGTCACCCTGCGAAGCTAACTGGTTACCCTGGCGTACGCTGTTACCCGCCTGCACTTAGAGTGCGATGACCAGGTGCGCAGCGAGGCCTACGCAGGCCTAAAGCACTCTCAAAACTGCTTGGCGCTGAATACGATTTCGCATTGTTTTATGACGCTGTAGTGCGCTCATCTCGAAACTCTATGATAAGATATGCTGTTAAACCTTTGTATAAAAGCGAATCGTCAGATATATATAGCTAGCTACTCGCTCTCACTGTGCGCCTTGCAGGTGGTGCGTTTGGCGCAATTTTCGCACTGTCTCATTTTTAGTATGTAAGTTATTCCATACAGCTGCGGGCGATCCTCAAGGTCGTCACCCTGCGAAGCTTACTGGTAACCCTAGCGTACGCAGGGCACCGCCTGCCATAAGAGTGCGATGACCAGGTGCGCAGCTGACCTACGCAGGCCTGAGCACTCTCAAAACTGTCTAGCTGCATACGATTTCGCATTGTTACATGGCGCTGTGTGCACTCGTCTCGAAGCGAAACTCTATGATGTGATCTGCTGTTTCACCCCTGCGCAAAGTGAATCTTCAGACATATATAGCTAGCTACTCGCTCTCACTGTGCGCCTTGCAGATTGGTGCGTTTTGGTGCCATTTCGCACTGTGTCATTTTATTTTGTAAGTTATTCCATACAGCTGCGGGCGATCCTCAAGGTTGTCACCTGCGAAGCTAACTATAACCCTGGCGTACACGCAGTGCCACCGCCTGCACTTAGAGTGCGATGACCAGGTGCGCAGCGGTGCCTACGCAGACTAAAGCACTCTCAAAACTGCTGCTGCATACGATTTCGCATTGTTTTATGACGCTGTATGTGCGCTCGTCTCGAAGCGAAACTCTTTGATAAGATATGCTGTTAGACCTTTGTATAAAGCAAATCGTCAGACATATATAGCTAGCTACTCGCTCTCACTGTACGCCTTGCAGGTGGTGCGTTTTGGCGCAATTTTCGCACTGTGTCATTTTGTATGTAAGTTATTCCATACAGCTGCGGTGATCCTCAAGGTCGTCACCCTGCGAAGCTAACTGAGAAACCCCTGGCGTACACGCAGTGCACCCGCCTGCACTAAGAGTGCGATGACCAGGTGCGCAGCAGTGCCACCTACACTGAGCCTAAAGCACTCTCAAAACTGCAGCTGAATACGATATCGCATTGTTTTATGACGCTGTGTGCGCTCGTCTCGAAGCGAAACTCTATGATAAGATATGCTGTAAGACCTTTGTCATATAAAGCGAATCGTAAGACATATAAAGCTAGCTACTCGCTCTCACTGTGGCGCGCCTTGCAGGTGGTGCGTTTTGGCGCCATTTTTGCACTGTGTCATTTAGTATGTAAGTTATTCCATATAGCTGCAGGCGATCCTCAAGGTCGTCACCCTGCGAAGCTAACTGGTTACCCTGGCGTACGCAGTTGACCCGCATGCCATTAGACTGCGATGACCAGGTGCGCAGCACTGCCTACGCAGGCCTGAAGCACTCTCAAAACTGTCTAGCTGCATACGATTTCGCATTGTTTTATGACGCTGTGGCCAATGCGCTCGTCTCGAGCGAAACTCTATGATAAGATATGCTGTTAGACCTTTGTATAAAGCGATCGTCAGACATATATGGCTAGCTACTCGCTCTCACTGTGCGCCTTACAGGTGGTGCGTTTTGGCGCCATTTTTTGCACTGTGTCATTTTTGAGTATGTAAGTTATTTCCATACAGCTGCGGGCGATCCTCAAGGGTCGTCACCCTGCGAAGCTAACTGGCTAACCCTGGCGTACACGCAGATTACACCCGCCTGCACTAAAGTGCGATGACCGGTGCGCAACAGTGCCTACCCCACGCAGGCCCTAAAGCACTCTCAAAACTGTAGCTGAATACGATATCGCATTGTTTTTTGACGCTGTGTGGGTCGTCTCCGGAAAACTTCTATGATAAGATATGTGTTAGACCTTTGTATAAAAACAATCGTCAGATATATAAATATACTCGCTCTCACTGTGCGCCTTGCAGGTGGTGCGTTTGGCGTTTTTGCATTTTCTTTTAGTATGTGTTATTCCATACAGCTGCGGGCGATCCTCAAAGGGCGTCACCCTGCGAAGCTTTACTGGTAACCCCGGCGTAAACCCCGTGCCCCCCCTGCTTTAAGAGTGCGATGACCGGTGCGCAGCAGTGCCCCGCAGGCCTAAAGCA
>JAGVSL010000428.1:0-10918 GCA_022494535.1 Himalopsyche phryganea
TCGCATCGGTGGATGACAAAATTTTTTGGGGGTTGGCGACCGCTGATCGACAAAAAATGAGTATAAATATTTACAACAGGGGTCGCTTCTCGCAAACCAATCGATGTTTTCTGAAAGTTTGTCATCACCGTCGGGGCTATATCTTGTTTGGCAGCGTTCGTTTTTAATTTTTGGAAAAAACCACCGGTTCGCCGGTGGATAGCCACTTTTTTGGGTGTTCGGCGACCGCTGATCGACAAAAGTGAAATTATAATATTACATTAGGACTCGCACTCGCAAAAACCAATCGATGTTTTCTGATAGTATGCATTGCAACGCGTCGGGCTATATGCTTTGTTTAGTACCAGCGATCGTTTTAAATTTTGGAAAAAATAACGGTTCGCATCGGTGGATGGCAAAATTTTTTTGGTGTTCGGTGACCGCTGATCGACAAAAAGTGAGTATGAAATATTTGACAACAGGGCTCGCTTCTCGCAAACCAATCGATGTTTTCTGATAAGTATGCATCGCGCCGCGTCGGGCTATATGTGGATGGCAAAAATTTTTTGGGTGTTCGGCGACCGCTGATCGACAAAAAAGTGAGTATGAAATATTTGACAACAGGGCTCGCTTCTCGCAAAGCAATCGATGTTTTCTGATAGTTTGCATCGCGCCGCGTCGAACAATATGCTTGTTTAGTAGCAGCGATCGTTTTTAATTTTTGGAAAAAATACCGGTTCGCATCGGTGGGATGGCAAAATTTTTTGGGTGTTCGGCGACCGCTGATCGACAAAAAAGTGAGTATGAAATATTTGACAACAGGCTCGCTTCTCGCAAAGCAATCGATGTTTTCTGATAGTTTGTATCGCGCCGCGTCGAACAATATGCTTGTTTAGTAGCAGCGATCGTTTTTAATTTTTGAAAAATACCGGATCGCATCGGTGGATGGCAAAATTTTTTGGGTGTTCGGCGACCGCTGATCGACAAAAAAGTGAGTGTGAAATATTTGACAACAGGGCTCGCTTCTCGCAAAGCAATTGATGTTTTCTGATAGTATGCATCTTGCCGCGTCGGGCTATATGCTTGTTTAGTAGCAGCGATCGTTTTTAATTTTTGAAAATACCGGATCGCATCGGTAGGATGGCAAAATTTTGGGTGTTCGGCGACCGCTGATCGACAAAAAAAGTGAGTATGAAATATTTGATAACAGGGCTCGCTTCTCGCAAACCAATCGATGTTTTCTGATAGTATGCATCGCAACGCGTCGGCCATATGCTTGTTTAGTAGCAGCGATCGTTTTTAATTTTTGGAAAAAATACCGGTTTGCATCGGTGGATGGCAAAATTTTTGGGTGTTCGGCGACCGCTGATCGACAAAAAGTGAGTATGAAATATTTCACAACAGGGCTCGCTTCTCGCAAACCAATCGATGTTTTCTGATAGTCGCATCGCGCCGCGTCGAACAATATGCTTGTTTAGTAGCAGCGATCGTTTTTAATTTTTTGAAAAAATACCGGTTCGCATCGTGGTGGATGGGCAAAATTTTTGGGTGTTCGGCGACCGCTGATCGACAAAAAAAAGTGAGTTTGAAATATTTGACAACAGGGTCGCTACTCGCAAAACAATCGATGTTTTCGATAGTATGCATCTTGTCGCGTCGGGCTAAATGCTTTTGGTAGCAGTGATCGCTTTAATTTTTGAAAAAATACCGTCTGCATCGGTAGGATGGCAAAATTTTTTGGGTGTTCGGTGACCGCTGATCGACAAAAAAAAGGAGTATGAAATATTTGACAACAGGGCTCGCTTCTCGCAAACCAATCGATGTTTTCTGATAGTATGCATCGCGCCGCGTCGGGCTATATATGCTTGTTTAGTAGCAGCGATCGTTTTTAATTTTGAAAAAATACCGGATCGCATCGGTGGGATGGCAAAATTTTTTTGGGTGTTCGGCGACCGCTGATCGACAAAAAAGTGAGTATAAAAATATTTGACAACAGGCTCGCTACTCGCAAACCAATCGATGTTTTCTGATAGTTATGCATCGCGCCGCGTCGGGCAATATGCTTGTTTGGTAGCAGCGATCGTTTTTAATTTTGGAAAATACCGGTTCGCATCGGTAGGATGGCAAAATTTTTTGGGTGTTCGGCGACCGCTGATCGACAAAAAAAAGTGAGTATGAAATATTTGACAACAGGGCTCGCTTCTCGCAAACCAATCGATGTTTTCTGATAGTTGCATCGCGCCGCGTCGAACAATATGCTTGTTTAGTAGCAGCGATCGTTTTTAATTTTGGAAAAAATACCGGATCGCATCGGTGGGATGGCAAAATTTTGGGTGTTCGGCGACCGCTGATCGACAAAAAAGTGAGTATGAAATATTTTGACAACAGGGCTCGCTTCTCGCAAAGCAATCGATGTTTTCTGATAGTTTGCATCGCGCCGCGTCGAACAATATGCTTGTTTAGTAGCAGCGATCGTTTTTAATTTTTGAAAAAATACCGGATCGCATCGGTGGGATGGCAAAATTTTTTGGGTGTTCGGCGACCGCTGATCGACAAAAAAAGTGAGTATGAAATATTTGACAACAGGGAACCAATCGATGTTTTCTGATAGTTTGCATCGCGCCGCGTCGAACAATATGCTTGTTTAGTAGCAGCGATCGTTTTTAATTTTGGAAAAAATACCGGATCGCATCGGTGGGATGGCAAAATTTTTTGGGTGTTCGGCGACCGCTGATCGACAAAAAAGTGAGTATGAAATATTTGACAACAGGGCTCGCTTCTCGCAAACCAATCGATGTTTTCTGATAGTTTGCATCGCGCCGCGTCGAACAATATGCTTGTTTAGTAGCAGCGATCGTTTTTAATTTTGGAAAAAATACCGGATCGCATCGGTGGGATGGCAAAATTTTTTGGGTGTTCGGCGACCGCTGATCGACAAAAAAGTGAGTATGAAATATTTGACAACAGGGCTCGCTTCTCGCAAACCAATCGATGTTTTCTGATAGTTTGCATCGCGCCGCGTCGGGCTATATGCTTGTTTAGTAGCAGCGATCGTTTTTAATTTTTGGAAAAATACCGGTTCGCATCGGTGGGATGGCAAAATTTTTGGGTGTTCGGCGACCGCTGATCGACAAAAAAGTGAGTATGAAATATTTGACAACAGGGCTCGCTTCTCGCAAAGCAATCGATGTTTTCTGATAGTTTGCATCGCGCCGCGTCGAACAATATGCTTGTTTAGTAGCAGCGATCGTTTTTAATTTTGGAAAAAATACCGGATCGCATCGGTGGGATGGCAAAATTTTTGGGTGTTCGGCGACCGCTGATCGACAAAAAAGTGAGTATGAAATATTTGACAACAGGGCTCGCTTCTCGCAAAGCAATCGATGTTTTCTGATAGTTTGCATCGCGCCGCGTCGAACAATATGCTTGTTTAGTAGCAGCGATCGTTTTAATTTTTGGAAAAAATACCGGATCGCATCGGTGGGATGGCAAAATTTTTGGGTGTTCGGCGACCGCTGATCGACAAAAAAGTGAGTATGAAATATTTGACAACAGGGCTCGCTTCTCGCAAACCAATCGATGTTTTCTGATAGTTTGCATCGCGCCGCGTCAACAATATGCTTGTTTAGTAGCAGCGATCGTTTTTAATTTTTGGAAAAAATACCGGTTCGCATCGGTGGGATGGCAAAATTTTTTGGGTGTTCGGCGACCGCTGATCGACAAAAAAGTGAGTATGAAATATTTGACAACAGGGCTCGCTTCTCGCAAAGCAATCGATGTTTTCTGATAGTTTGCATCGCGCCGCGTCGAACAATATGCTTGTTTAGTAGCAGCGATCGTTTTTAATTTTGGAAAAAATACCGGATCGCATCGGTGGGATGGCAAAAATTTTTTGGGTGTTCGGCGACCGCTGATCGACAAAAAAGTGAGTATGAAATATTTGACAACAGGGCTCGCTTCTCGCAAAGCAATCGATGTTTTCTGATAGTTTGCATCTTGCCGCGTCGGGCTATATGCTTGTTTAGTAGCAGCGATCGTTTTTAATTTTTGGAAAAATACCGGTTCGCATCGGTGGGATGGCAAAATTTTTGGGTGTTCGGCGACCGCTGATCGACAAAAAAGTGAGTATGAAATATTTGACAACAGGGCTCGCTTCTCGCAAACCAATCGATGTTTTCTGATAGTATGCATCTTGCCGCGTCGGGCTATATGCTTTTTAGTAGCAGCGATCGTTTTTAATTTTTGGAAAAAATACCGGATCGCATCGGTGGGATGGCAAAATTTTTTGGGTGTTCGGCGACCGCTGATCGACAAAAAAGTGAGTATGAAATATTTGACAACAGGGCTCGCTTCTCGCAAAGCAATCGATGTTTTCTGATAGTTTGCATCGCGCCGCGTCGAACAATATGCTTGTTTAGTAGCAGCGATCGTTTTTAATTTTGGAAAAAATACCGGATCGCATCGGTGGGATGGCAAAATTTTTTGGGTGTTCGGCGACCGCTGATCGACAAAAAAAGTGAGTATGAAATATTTGACAACAGGGCTCGCTTCTCGCAAAGCAATCGATGTTTTCTGATAGTTTGCATCGCGCCGCGTCGAACAATATGCTTGTTTAGTAGCAGCGATCTTTTTATTTTTGGAAAAAATACCGGATCGCATCGGTGGGATGGCAAAATTTTTTGGGTGTTCGGCGACCGCTGATCGACAAAAAAGTGAGTATGAAATATTTGACAACAGGGCTCGCTTCTCGCAAAGCAATCGATGTTTTCTGATAGTTTGCATCGCGCCGCGTCCATCAATATGCTTGTTTAGTAGCAGCGATCGTTTTTAATTTTTGGAAAAAATACCGGATCGCATCGGTGGGATGGCAAAATTTTTTGGGTGTTCGGCGACCGCTGATCGACAAAAAAAGTGAGTATGAAATATTTGACAACAGGGCTCGCTTCTCGCAAACCAATCGATGTTTTCTGATAGTATGCATCTTGCCGCGTCGGGCAATATGCTTGTTTAGTAGCAGCGATCGTTTTTAATTTTTGGAAAAAATACCGGTTCGCATCGGTGGGATGGCAAAATTTTTTGGGTGTTCGGCGACCGCTGATCGACAAAAAAAGTGAGTATGAAATATTTGACAACAGGGCTCGCTTCTCGCAAAGTAATCGATGTTTTTGATAGTTTGCATCGCGCCGCGTCGAACAATATGCTTGTTTAGTAGCAGCGATCGTTTTTAATTTTTGGAAAAAATACCGGTTCGCATCGGTGGGATGGCAAAATTTTTGGGTGTTCGGCGACCGCTGATCGACAAAAAAGTGAGTATGAAATATTTGACAACAGGGCTCGCTTCTCGCAAAGCAATCGATGTTTTCTGATAGTTTGCATCGCGCCGCGTCGGGCAATATGCTTGTTTAGTAGCAGCGATCGTTTTTATTTTTTGGAAAAAATACCGGATCGCATCGGTGGGATGGCAAAATTTTTGGGTGTTCGGCGACCGCTGATCGACAAAAAAGTGAGTATGAAATATTTGACAACAGGGCTCGCTTCTCGCAAACCAATCGATGTTTTCTGATAGTTTGCATCGCGCCGCGTCGAACTATATGCTTGTTTAGTAGCAGCGATCGTTTTTAATTTTTGGAAAAAATACCGGTTCGCATCGGTGGGATGGCAAAATTTTTTGGGTGTTCGGCGATATGAAATATTTCACAACAGGGCTCGCTTCTCGCAAAGCAATCGATGTTTTCTGATAGTTTGCATCGCGCCGCGTCGGCTATATGCTTGTTTAGTAGCAGCGATCGTTTTTAATTTTTGGAAAAAATACCGGTTCGCATCGGTGGGATGGCAAAATTTTTTGGGTGTTCGGCGACCGCTGATCGACAAAAAAGTGAGTATGAAATATTTGACAACAGGGCTCGCTTCTCGCAAAGCAATCGATGTTTTTCTGATAGTATGCATCGCGCCGCGTCGGGCTATATGCTTGTTTAGTAGCAGCGATCGTTTTTAATTTTTGGAAAAAATACCGGTTCGCATCGGTGGGATGGCAAAATTTTTGGGTGTTCGGCGACCGCTGATCGACAAAAAAGTGAGTATGAAATATTTGACAACAGGGCTCGCTTCTCGCAAAGCAATCGATGTTTTCTGATAGTTATGCATCGCGCCGCGTCGGAACAATATGCTTGTTTAGTAGCAGCGATCGTTTTTAATTTTTGGAAAAAATACCGGTTCGCATCGGTGGGATGGCAAAATTTTTTGGGTGTTCGGCGACCGCTGATCGACAAAAAAGTGAGTATGAAATATTTGACAACAGGGCTCGCTTCTCGCAAACCAATCGATGTTTTCTGATAGTATGCATCGCGCCGCGTCGGGCTATATGCTTGTTTAGTAGCAGCGATCGTTTTTAATTTTTGAAAAAATACCGGTTCGCATCGGTGGGATGGCAAAATTTTTTGGGTGTTCGGCGACCGCTGATCGACAAAAAAGTGAGTATGAAATATTTGACAACAGGGCTCGCTTCTCGCAAAGCAATCGATGTTTTCTGATAGTTTGCATCGCGCCGCGTCGGGCTATATGCTTGTTTAGTAGCAGCGATCGTTTTTAATTTTGGAAAAAATACCGGATCGCATCGGTGGGATGGCAAAATTTTTTGGGTGTTCGGCGACCGCTGATCGACAAAAAAGTGAGTATGAAATATTTGACAACAGGGCTCGCTTCTCGCAAACCAATCGATGTTTTCTGATAGTTTGCATTGCGCCGCGTCGAACAATATGCTTGTTTAGTAGCAGCGATCGTTTTTAATTTTTGGAAAAAATACCGGTTCGCATCGGTGGGATGGCAAAATTTTTTGGGTGTTCGGCGACCGCTGATCGACAAAAAAGTGAGTATGAAATATTTGACAACAGGGCTCGCTTCTCGCAAACCAATCGATGTTTTCTGATAGTTTGCATCGCGCCGCGTCGAACAATATGCTTGTTTAGTAGCAGCGATCGTTTTTAATTTTTGGAAAAAATACCGGTTCGCATCGGTGGGATGGCAAAATTTTTTGGGTGTTCGGCGACCGCTGATCGACAAAAAAAGTGAGTATGAAATATTTGACAACAGGGCTCGCTTCTCGCAAACCAATCGATGTTTTCTGATAGTATGCATCTTGCCGCGTCGGGCTATATGCTTTTTTAGTAGCAGCGATCGTTTTTAATTTTTGGAAAAAATACCGGTTCGCATCGGTGGGATGGCAAAATTTTTTGGGTGTTCGGCGACCGCTGATCGACAAAAAAAGTGAGTATGAAATATTTGACAACAGGGCTCGCTTCTCGCAAAGTAATCGATGTTTTCTGATAGTTTGCATCGCGCCGCGTCGAACAATATGCTTGTTTAGTAGCAGCGATCGTTTTTAATTTTGGAAAAAATACCGGATCGCATCGGTGGGATGGCAAAATTTTTTGGGTGTTCGGCGACCGCTGATCGACAAAAAAGTGAGTATGAAATATTTGACAACAGGGCTCGCTTCTCGCAAAGCAATCGATGTTTTCTGATAGTTTGCATCGCGCCGCGTCGAACAATATGCTTGTTTAGTAGCAGCGATCGTTTTTAATTTTGGAAAAAATACCGGATCGCATCGGTGGGATGGCAAAATTTTTTGGGTGTTCGGCGACCGCTGATCGACAAAAAAGTGAGTATGAAATATTTGACAACAGGGCTCGCTTCTCGCAAAGCAATCGATGTTTTCTGATAGTTTGCATCGCGCCGCGTCGAACAATATGCTTGTTTAGTAGCAGCGATCGTTTTTAATTTTGGAAAAAATACCATCGCATCGGTGGGATGGCAAAATTTTTTTGGGTGTTCGGCGACCGCTGATCGACAAAAAAGTGAGTATGAAATATTTGACAACAGGGCTCGCTTCTCGCAAAGCAATCGATGTTTTCTGATAGTTTGCATCGCGCCGCGTCGAACAATATGCTTGTTTAGTAGCAGCGATCGTTTTTAATTTTTGGAAAAAATACCGGATCGCATCGGTGGGATGGCAAAATTTTTTGGGTGTTCGGCGACCGCTGATCGACAAAAAAAGTGAGTATGAAATATTTGACAACAGGGCTCGCTTCTCGCAAACCAATCGATGTTTTCTGATAGTATGCATCTTGCCGCGTCGGGCTATATGCTTTTTTAGTAGCAGCGATCGTTTTTAATTTTTGGAAAAAATACCGGTTCGCATCGGTGGGATGGCAAAATTTTTTGGACCTTTGAGGACCACTGATCGACAAAAAAACTGAGTATGAAATATTTCACAACAGGGCTCGCTTTCCGCAAAGGAATCGATGTTTTCTGATAGTATACATCGCGCCGCGTCTGGCTATATGCTTGTTAAGTGCCTGCGATCGTTTTGAATTGTTGGAAAAAATACCGGTTCGCATCGGTGGGATGGCAAAATTTTTTGGGTGTTCGGCGACTGCTGATCGACAAAAAAAGTGAGTATGAAATATTTGACAACAGGGCTCGCTTCTCGCAAAGCAATCGATGTTTTCTGATAGTTTGCATTGCGCCTTGTTTAGTAGCAGCGATCGTTTTTAATTTTTGGAAAAAATACCGGATCGCATCGGTGGGATGGCAAAATTTTTGGGTGTTCGGCGACCGCTGATCGACAAAAATAGTGAGTATGAAATATTTGACAACAGGGCTCGCTTCTCGCAAAGCAATCGATGTTTTCTGATAGTTTGCATTGCGCCGCGTCGAACTATATGCTTGTTTAGTAGCAGCGATCGTTTTTAATTTTTGGAAAAAATACCGGTTCGCATCGGTGGGATGGCAAAATTTTTTGGGTGTTCGGCGACCGCTGATCGACAAAAAAAGTGAGTATGAAATATTTGACAACAGGGCTCGCTTCTCGCAAAGCAATCGATGTTTTCTGATAGTTTGCATCGCGCCGCGTCGAACAATATGCTTGTTTAGTAGCAGCGATCGTTTTTAATTTTTGGAAAAAATACCGGATCGCATCGGTGGGATGGCAAAATTTTTTGGGTGTTCGGCGACCGCTGATCGACAAAAAAAGTGAGTATGAAATATTTGACAACAGGGCTCGCTTCTCGCAAAGCAATCGATGTTTTCTGATAGTTTGCATCGCGCCGCGTCGAACAATATGCTTGTTTAGTAGCAGCGATCGTTTTTAATTTTGGAAAAAAATACCGGTTCGCATCGGTGGGATGGCAAAATTTTTTTGGGTGTTCGGCGACCGCTGATCGACAAAAAAAGTGAGTATGAAATATTTGACAACAGGGCTCGCTTCTCGCAAACCAATCTATGTTTTCTGATAGTATGCATCTTGCCGCGTCGGGCTATATGCTTTTTTAGTAGCAGCGATCGTTTTTAATTTTTGGAAAAAATACCGGTTTGCATCGGTGGGATGGCAAAATTTTTTGGGTGTTCGGCGACCGCTGATCGACAAAAAAAGTGAGTATGAAATATTTGACAACAGGGCTCGCTTCTCGCAAACCAATCGATGTTTTCTGATAGTATGCATCTTGCCGCGTCGGGCTATATGCTTTTTAGTAGCAGCGATCGTTTTAAATTTTGGAAAAAATACCGGTTTGCATCGGTGGGATGGCAAAATTTTTTGGGTGTTCGGCGACCGCTGATCGACAAAAAAAGTGAGTATAAAATATTTCACAACAGGGCTCGCTTCTCGCAAAGCAATCGATGTTTTCTGATAGTTTGCATCGCGCCGCGTCGAACAATATGCTTGTTTAGTAGCAGCGATCGTTTTTAATTTTTGGAAAAAACACCGGATCGCATCGGTGGGATGGCAAAATTTTTTGGGTGTTCGGCGACCGCTGATCGACAAAAAAAGTGAGTATGAAATATTTGACAACAGGGCTCGCTTCTCGCAAAGCAATCGATGTTTTCTGATAGTTTGCATCGCGCCGCGTCGAACAATATGCTTGTTTAGTAGCAGCGATCGTTTTAATTTTGGAAAAAATACCGGAACGCATCGGTGGGATGGCAAAATTTTTGGGCGTTCGGCGACCGCTGATCGACAAAAAAGTGAGTATGAAATATTTGACAACAGGGCTCGCTTCTCGCAAAGCAATCGATGTTTCTGATAGTTTGCATCTTGCCGCGTCGGGTTATATGCTTGTTTAGTAGCAGCGATCGTTTTTAATTTTTGGAAAAATACCGGTTCGCATCGGTGGGATGGCAAAATTTTTGGGTGTTCGGCGACCGCTGATCGAGAAAAAAAGTGAGTATGAAATATTTGACAACAGGGGCTCGCTTCTCGCAAACCAATCGATGTTTTCTGATAGTATGCATCTTGCCGCGTCGGGCTATATGCTTTTAGTAGCAGCGATCGTTTTTTAATTTTTTTGGAAAAAATACCGGTTCGCATCGGTGGGATGGCAAAATTTTTGGAGTGTTCGGCGACCGCTGATCGACAAAAAAGTGAGTATGAAAATATTTGACAACAGGGCTCGCTTCTCGCAAGCCAATCTATGTTTTCTGATAGTATGCATCTTGCCGCGTCGGGCTATATGCTTTTAGTAGCAGCGATCGTTTTAATTTTGGAAAAAATACCGTTTGCATCGGTGGGATGGCAAAATTTTTTGGGTGTTCGGCGACCGCTGATCGACAAAAAAGGAGTATGAAAACAGGGCTCGCTTCGCAAACCAATCGATGTTTTTCTGATAGTATGTATCTTGCCGCGTCGGCTATATGTTTTAGTAGCAGCGATCGTTTTAATTTTGGAAAAAATACCGGTTCGCATCGGTGGGATAAATTTTGGGTGTTCGGCGACCGCTGATCGACAAAAGTATATGAAATATTTGACAACAGGGCTCGCTTCTCGCAAAGTATCGATGTTTTCTGATGTTTGCATCCCCCCGCGTCGAACAACAAAAAAATTCACTTTTTTATTTAGTAGCAGGGGGAAACGGTTTTAATTTGGGGCCCATCGCCGCCGGGGGGG
>JAGVSL010000429.1:0-14686 GCA_022494535.1 Himalopsyche phryganea
CTAAAGATTGTGTTCGCCAGATCGATGCAGTCTATATTACGTAACAATAAACAAATCAGAAAGTATAAAATTACATTTCCCCTTGTTACAACTTTATAAAGCATCACTTTTAATTCAATAATACATTTATATTCAGAGGCAGTGTTATGAAAACTCTCTTGAAGATTAACAAAGCATTTGATTTTTATCCCCATCCATTTGATTCTAAAAACGGGGCATAGCGAGAGCGAATAACTAACCACTATTCTTGTCTTAGCCCTATCCTTCTATCTCAACCCTCTTAAAAAAATAAAAATCTGTTGAGATACCTCCATTGGGAGACCTTATGCTTCACACTTGGAGAGGACATGTTAAAAAAAATAGAAAATATGCAAACACTAGAAAAGTCAATTAAAACCATAAATTATTATCCCGTTAGTCAATTGTTCTCAAATTACTTTCAACGTACCAGAAATATAAAAAAAATACATAAGGTTTAATCATAAAGTAAAAAACAGACTTACAATCCCATGCTTTTTGGCCCGTCTTTGAGACCTTGAGCGCTTTCTTTGGTAGTGGAAGACAGCCGTCTTCAGGATCAGGCCTGCTGATACTTTTAGGGGTGGTCGTAGTTGCGGAATTTGCTGGGGTTGTTGTTTCTGGCGGTGGGTCAATTTTTGTGCAGCACGCAATCGGAACAGTTCCGTTGAATCCACAAATCTGTAATAATATAACATTTACCGATTAGATGTTTATGAAATCAAATTTTATTTCTATTGTAATTATAATTTTAATATTTATAATTCATGTTACCTGTGGAGTTATACCCTTTTTAAGGTCTTCAACAGCCTCTATACAATTGCCTATGCTAGTACATCTTCCTTCGACTCCAGCCCGTTCAGAAATGCAGCTATCACCTTAAATAATAAAATAAGAAAATGTTGCTTTGTTTAAGTTATGAGCTGTGAAAATTGCATATTTTGACAAAGAACGTTGTACTAATTATGCAGTCATTCAACATAAGATTCAAATTGTAAGCATTTTATTAATATACTGCATTGCACCTCTAAGCGTAAATAGCATTGCCACATTAGTAGAGGAGAGAAACTGGGCAAAGATATTATGAATCCAACAAAATGTATTCCAAGTATTGTAATTTGAAAAGATCGCAATGGGCCAACAATGTCTAGAATGTATTGAGCCTGACATTTAGAGTTCCGTGAGTGAAGTCATTTGGTGAATTTTAAAATAAAGTTGTTCATGACTCATTCATGACTTGTTTTTGTTTTACTCATTCGTTTTGATTTTATTCCCTCTAGTTTTTATTTTTTCATGTATAATGTATAATTTAAATCGCAAATCATATTAATTTATTACTTATTATGTATATATATAGTATGAGACTATTTTCATAAATAAATAAGAAATAATTTATTTTTGAGTTGGAGAATTTTATACTTTTCGGTATTTTAAGTAATGGAACCTATTTGCCATTTTTATGTGTTCACTATAGTCTCTGGAACGTATCCCTCGTGCAAAAAAGGAATCGGGTGTAAATATTTGAATATATAGCGATGCAATGGAGAAAAGAACAAATTTATTTAATATGTTTAAAACAAAAACTTATTATAGGACCCAAATTATAATGATTCACAGTTTTGTCTATATTAAAAACCTGTGCATATTTGTGACAAATCTTATGTACACCATAAATCACTTATAGTTTACCAGAAACATGTCAATGTGCATTAAATTATTTATTATTGTTACATAATAATTATGGCGAGAGTCTAGAGTTAGTGTTTTTGTTCAAAATAAATTATACCAATTTATAATGCAACGCCATAATGATATTTCTTGTAAGTTACTAGTTACTTAACATTACACAATATCGACGGTGTTTTGAATTCCATCAAAATTGAAAATGTTCAGGAGAGAGTAAAAACTGTTTTTACCGGAAACATTATATGGTGAGTTACACTATGAATCTTTTAAATGCAATCCTGTAAATTCTCATGTTTGCAGATACGGGATTGTCCCTTCCAAAAAGTGGTCAATTAGTTTTTCTAATTTATTTCATTTGGCCGAGACCTGCTCTGCCGCCTTTAAAAATGAGATCCTATCTCGTATTTTTGAGAGTTACATCAATTGGCCAAAACACGCTCGAATTATAATATATAAACATAAATAAGGGTTGTAAGTACCTATTATATATAACGAACGGAAATATTAACGATGTTAATAATTATTGAAAAATGTATCAGATATTCGAATATACGAATATTCGATTGGAATCCCTATTCGCTAGTATAAAACCATGAGTTAGACCCTTTTCTCCAGAAAGGATTATATGTCTAAAAAACATCATTATGAAAGAGTTGAGAAATACGCAAGAAAAATGTGCTATTATCAACTTTCAACTTTTACATTATTATTTATTGATGGACCATATTTTGTGGGTGTTACATCCACTGATATTTTTAACTTTCAACATTAGCCAGCATAAAGAATGAGTTTATGTTACATACTTTACATATTTATATGTTTGTGCAAAGTTCCTTACTCTCAAAAGTATTTGAAATTAAATTTAAATTGGCATTTAATGCCTAGCCTAGATTAAACCTCTCTTTTAGGTTTGATTTTTTATTTCCTAATAAAATAATTACCTTTTACAAAACTGCTTTGCGTGCATTCCACTACAATATTTACGATAAGTAATTAATTATATTTAAATCACATACCTTCATAATTTTGCGCTAATGTTGATGATATTATCAATATTACGAAAAATCAAAATTGTCGCTTTTATATCCGACATAGTCTTACTACTGAAGATAACAATATCACTTGTATCACTGCAAGGAAAGAATCTTTTATCACAGAATATAAATACTTTTATACGTCACTTTATTTTAAATTAATAAACTTGTTATTTTTTATAAATGCAATACATTGAACGTAAAATGCAATCTTATCCTCGAAGACTTGTCCTTATATGATGTAGAACAGAGGTCGGCAACACCAGGCTATAGCTCTGATAAGAGATATGTCAAAATTACAGTCAATGTAAACTTGAAGTGAAATACATAATTTATTATACTGTTGTCGATAACTCGATTTTTGTATAAATTATTTATAAATTATCAAAATACATTATAAAATTTGGGTTTTTATTGCTCTCTCGATCGCCATCAATAATCAACAGTTGCGCTCCTAGAAAAAAAGTGTGGCTACCTCTGCTTTAGTGAATAACAACTAGAGATCTGCACTGGCCGAAATTTCCTAAAATTACCCGGTCCGAGCTCGTCATCTTCAGGTCTGGCCCGGCCCGAACCCGAGTCTCAATTTATGTTATTGTTTCCATATTTAAAACGATATTCATAGCACATGTGAAATTAATTATTTAAGTTATGAATACTATTGCCTTACCGTTGACTCATGACCCGAACATAATACGTAATATTTTTCGTAAATTTGAATTCCTTACTCGGCCCCGGCCCGAACCCGAATCTGAATTATCTTTACCCGCCCGAGCCCGCGCCCGTGCAGACCTCTAATAGCAACCAAGTCTTGGGACAGGTCTAGCGACTATTTTAAAGCGCCTTACAATAGTGCTGTGATCTGTAGAACCCCAACCGATGGTGGTGCGTATAACATTGATTATCCTTGAGAATATAGTGATGAATAAGCTAAACTGTATACAATATTATTTCTTTCACATTCTCGTAACGAGTAATGGTGAATCATTCCCCATTAAAATAAATATAAAATATCCTGCTGCCAAAAGTATTGACTGTTATGAATAATTATTATGGTTAATAAAACTTTCCCGTATGTGGATTATCTAAATACGCACTGTCTATACATTCTGTCAGATATCATTTGAGAATCACGAAGATGACATTTATTTGGAAGCTAAACATTGAAAATAATAACGTAGGGATACAACATAAATTTGCATTTAGAAATCTTTAACGAAATATTTTGATTACTATTTTATAAAAAAAATATTTTCTATTTCAAAACAAAATATTAGTGTGACTAGCGTATACATTAATTTCATTAATTACATTGTATGCGCAGACTGACCTACGAGTGAGCTAATTTATCGTTAGTATGAAAACATCTCATTCAGCTAGTATACAGATCCGAGGTCGGGAAAATACCGGAAATAAACTCGCAAAGGAAAATGGGGAAAAACGGGAAAAATAATTTATTTTAATATTTATGATAACTGTTTATCATTTTTAGCATTCGGTATACTTATTTTAAAAGCGTGGCATTTTTTACGTAAGCCAACATTGTATCCGCAAATTTGAGGTTACAAGTTATTAGTTCGATGATATAGATGGAAGAAAACAACTTATTCAATATCTGATCACCAGTATTCAATACAAATTTATAACGGAAACGTTTCTGTTTTTATGTATGAAGTGAAACTCGGCGAGATGCACATATTTATATGTCCACATGGACTTAGCATGTCGAAAAAAATGATAAATATCACAATTAACAGGTTATTCGCAATTTGCAGTGCTTTTCCATATTTTCTCAACTTTCGGGTATTTTTCCAGGTTTTTTCCGGACTTTTTTCCACCATTTCAAAATTTCCTGGTTTTTCGCAACACTACATCCAGCTAGGGATGGGAAAAACTGTTACTTTACAGTCACCGGTGATAACAGTGATTGTTACATTCAAATCACAGTGAAAAATACCTGTGATTCAAATCACAGTTGCTATTCTGAAAAGATGCTGAGCTTTGCATATAAATGACGGGTGAAGTGATATTATTTATCATTACCATAACATAAACAATATTTGCTTAGAAAACAAGTTTATTTAATAGGGAAACAATAAAAAAAGTAACATTCTATGTCACATACAATATTTTTGTGATAAATATATACACATTAATATATTTTAAAATTTGTATCAATAGCCAAGAAATGTTCCCAAATTGGACTATTCTTTTTAGCTATTAAAAATGTCATTCTTCTGAAAAAATGCAGTTTAATTTTTATACCAGATGAGCCATAGTTTTAATAAAACAATATATAAATGATATTAATTTAAGTGTATGTACATATAAAATTGTATTTTTATTAAAATTGAACTTTTAAATCTCAAAAAGCACTGAATTTAAAAATATAAAACTATAGAAATTTCATGCAAGTTTTCAAACTGAAAACTTGCATGAAATCACAGCATCGGAGCCATAAACCGAACAAAAAATTTACCGTTCCTTAAAGTAGAGAATAAATACTTCTCTTTTCTTCTGCTGCTACTTATTTATATCACTCACTCACTGCTGTAGCAGCAAGCATTATATATATGTATATAATGTTCCTGACAAAATTAAGAGTGCTTTTAAAAAAAAAATCGTAATAGTCGGTGTTTGCTATTTACCAGTAGCAGTGAAAAAATCACTGTTCCCTAAATATTGTCTCAAGCTTACTCACTGCCATGTCATTGCTAAAAGTGTAGTTCTCTATGCTCACTGTTGTAGTAGCAAGCATAATATAAATTAACAGTTGCTGCTCTTTTACAGAGTTTGTAACAGCCTGTGATTGCTACTTGCCAGTAGTAGTAAAAAAATCACTGCTCTATAAATATTCGTGTTCTGTCACAGCGGCTTATCAATGCGTACGTACCAAATAAATATGTAAGGAACACAGAGAAAAAAAGATTTTTTAATTTCTGAATTTTAAGGCATGCGCCGCATCTTCCACATGTATGGACCACTAATTGTGGAATAGGACCACATATTCCATTTCAAAAACACATAGTTGTGGTCACAACTATAAAATTTAATAATGGTTCAAAAAGTTGACTTAATGATTTTGCAATGAAATGAGAATAGGTGGTTAAAAATATCTTCAAGTGTACCATGAATAAAAATCTATTCAAATTTAAGCAGCAAAAAGACATATTAAAATTATTTTAACTCAATATGTTTAGGTAGTGATTGCATCGCAACTGGCTGATCGCACATATATAATAAATATTTCTTTGTAGGGCAACTATGATATATTTTTGGCAATGATTGCAATGCCTGCCCAGATCTATAGATCAAAATATTTATATTTGATGAAGTACATTAAATGTAGAATGAAAACCAAACAACAATATTTTTTGAATGAATGAGGG
This sequence comes from Himalopsyche phryganea, assembly GCA_022494535.1. Taxonomy (NCBI): domain Eukaryota; kingdom Metazoa; phylum Arthropoda; class Insecta; order Trichoptera; family Rhyacophilidae; genus Himalopsyche; species Himalopsyche phryganea. The sequence continues at coordinate 6,128 of JAGVSL010000429.1, forward strand.
TTGAAACTCCATTTACATATCGAAGAGTTAAAAGACACTACGATTTGAAATAGATAATGGTTTTTTTTTCAGTGCATCTTTTGGCTCATCTGTAATTCCAGCATCCCTTCATATTGGACCAGCAAATACAGAAAAAGCAGTTGTTACCGGATGGGGTTTACTTAAATCAAAAGGACCTCATAGAAACTCTCTTCAAAAGGTAAGATATATAACAAACGAGAAACAAAGGTGTGCGCAGAGCTTCTTTAAAACTCCCTACCTATTTTGAAAAATTAGAGTAAACCAAATTATTGTTGTAATAATGCAAACGGTAAATTGAATATTTTGCTACTTTTGGTGGCTTGGACGTGTACAGTTTATGTTTGAATCTAATTACTCTTCTCTCGTGAGTGTAAAATTACTTGTATATTTCTTAACCTTTAATGAAATCATCACCACCTTTACCGCAATAGAATTCGGCATACCCATCAGTAAAAACGAAATTAGTAAAAATAGAAAATTCGAAATCAGTAAAAACTGACACTATGTTTATGTTGTAGTAAAAGTAAATTTATCCGCACGGGTAAACACATAACAAATTATTTCGATACATTTTTTAAGACAGCATTAATTTTTCTATATCGCTATAAATATAATCTAAATTTTTGACCTTAAAACTGACTTGTTCTTACATGTATGAATCAGGAATATTTGAACCTTACTACGTAACATTGTAGCTTATGTTGCAAACTTTGTGACTTTGCGTACCTACTTAGACAGACAATACACACATTTTTGTATTTAAGGGACACCTTACCGAATGAATTTATTTGGGTTGACACCATGGTGGAAAGATAAAACTACAAGGTCAGATACATCGTTGCTATGGAAAATATGTGACGTCACAACGGGCGCATCGTAATTTTGAGTTGTTTGGAAATTTTTCGAAAGGCATGATTTGCTTAGTTATCAAAATCGAAATACTTTTTGATTCTATTATAAAATATATATTAGGATTTGACACACCCTGGTTTTTGTTAAGTATAAGTGTCATTAGTGTCCAGAACTGAAATCATCCAGCGGCAGCGGCAATAATTCGCAGAATCGGCCCTTCTTGTTACCAAGCGTGCAATAGCCGCCGGGTATGCCCGCTGGATGGAAATTTTGACGGAAAGGAGTAGCTCCGACGATGCAGGGAGTTTTTTTAATTGTATTTGTACACAGTCGATTACGATCCACCGAGCGGGACGAGCTGCGGTCTCGTGGCGGTGGAGGTAACGATGTGAATTGTTTGTTTTTTTTTATTTGCATTGGACTTAATTTAAAATCGTTTGTGGTGTCATTTGTATTATAACTTAAAGTAAATTCAGTTGCTAAGTAAATGTAAATGTAGAATCAATTTTATGTGTTAGGATTTATATATTTGTGTAATGTAAACCACTGCATCTTTGATGGAAAATAAATAAGTTTTGAACCGGATTTGAAATGGTGTTTGTCTGAGATCACAGCCCTTCCAGGACTCTGGATAACCAGCCGTTCGCCTCTCTTCGATCCAGGGTCTTCTCAGATTATAGTTTATGTAACAGTTATTTTTATTTTTTTTTACAAACTTTTTTCTGGTTTCAATCCCTTATTTAAATCTTAATTTTATCATACATCCTAGATCTAAAAAGTAATACATTTACATTTTCAGGAACTAAGATATTATTACTTTCGTTTAAATGATATTTTAAAAAATGGTCTTCAGTGAAAATTTTACAAACATTATTTAACAAAATGCTTTTTCTAATTCTAAAATATTGCATAAAAATTATTAATATTTTGGGAAACCGATGATTTTAATATCAGTATGAAAAAGCCACCATAATATTATGACATATGAAATTTCTTAAAACAAACCATACAGCATATTTGAAATATGGCGACGAACTTTCGTAATATTTCGTTTTTCGTATAATTTATTCGTTTCATTGATTCCAGTGTTTGATTTTTTGCCAATTTCTTACCCGCAATTAAATTTCCTAAAGAATGACATTATTTTGTCAAAACAGAAAAAGAGTAGCATGTTGTAAAGAATATTTACCAAAATAAAATAATATACTGGTGTTGGATTTTTCTTAATCTCACTTTACTCACTCAATATAAAAAAGATTTTTTATATGCCAAGTCCATTCCTAATGTGATAAAGATATCTCAAAAAAAGTTTTTCTACTGCAACTGCTTGTTACTCAGATGGTCAACCTCTCGTTTGTTTCGAAAAGATCATGGATATACGGATATGAATAGGACAGGACTAGTGGTTAGCTTATCACTCTTGCTACTCCCCGTTTTAAGGATACGATGGATGAGAGGAAATTTAATTAAGACATCACAAACACCCATGCCTTCCAACAGAAATCCATAAATAGATTGAAAAATCAATTCATGAAATAAATTCAATTCTGTCCGAACTGGGATTTAACCCCATGAGCACCGCAACCGAAGCCAACGACGTAGACCACTCGACCACGAATCCCTTAGGAAAAGTAAAAAACCTTCACATTTTTGTTGATTTTTTTTCATATTCCAGCTCTTACAAGTTTTCATTGCACATTTCGGCATTGTTATTAATTTTTATCTTTAAAATAATAGTTTTGCTTAGACAAGAATGTCTAAATGTTTTATTTTAAACTCTATCACACTGTTTATTATATATATATATATGTTTCTCTTTAAAACCTGAATCAAATATTAATCACCTCTTCAAAACAGTATCGCACACAAAATAGTTTTGACGTTTAAATATTGGCACGTTATGACGTCTTTAAAAATAAAAATGGCGATTGTCAATTGTTTTACAGCTCACCTTGTAGTTCTCTCTCTCTTTCCACCATGGGTTGACACCATATATATTTTTTAGGCTTGTGGGAAAAGTACTAAATTATTTATCACTTTCTTTTTAGGTGACGGTGGATAAATTTTCACATTCTGATTGCGCTCGTATTTACCCTCCATCTGGGAAAGCATTGAAAGGTGTTGTAAATGAAACACAGATTTGCTATGACAGCCAAACGGAAAAAAAGGATTCATGTCAGGTATTGTAGTACCTACGTTAATTAGATTCAAACTCCTAATATAATTTAGATTTTATAAGATTATTGAAAACTCCTCCTGACTTAAAATCTATGTTCAAGACTAATATTAAATGATGAAAAAGTGTATTTAGTTCCTCAATAACCATACAGTCAGTTTCGGTATTACGCCGTCGTCAGACATTTATTTACAAGAAATACAGATTTTTAAAATTTTAAATCTACATAAGTGTTAGCCTAATAATTGACAATAGTTATACCTGGTTAGGTTAAACGAGTCAATCATTTAAATCAGTGTCTCCAACCGGTGGACCACGGCCCAGTACCGGGTCGCAGAGACTTTCCGCCAGGCCGCGAACAGTATGCCAAATTTCAAGAAATTCGCCATTCAAAAATACTAAATAAAGGATTTTTTTCACCTGCACGTTCACTTGTATTTTTAGTTATTGTTCAATAAGAATAATTGGTAGAATGATGCGACACGATGGTCGCTAGTTTTCTCAGAATCGACAGTCATAAATCTTCTCAGGTGCACTCGGGGAGAATGGAAATATTTGCTCTTGGATAGTGAACCTGTATGCAAAACCATACCTAAATATATTTCCAAAACATTTCATATGTATATTGGTTAGTTATAGTTATGTCCATCTGTCACAATATAAGATTAAATAAAAATATTACATAGAAAACAATTTTTATTTCAGTAGTGGTCTGCGATTTTTTTTCCTTTTTTTACCGGTCTGAAGGTGTAAAAAAGTTAGGGAACACTGATTTAAAGTATTACTCTTATAAACATCAATTATATTGTATATGGTTTGAAAGTGGTAACGTTAAACTGTGACATATTACCTTTTTCCAATAAATTATTCAACTAAAATATTTTACTTATTTTAAAAACTGTATCAAAATTGAATATACAAAAAAGCTTAACCCTATCTCTTTTTAAATTTAATTACGCTCCATCGAAAGGCACCACTGTAACATTATCCGTCTTATACAGCAGACAAAAAATATTATGATTAAAACATAAATCAACTGCTTCTTTATATTCTAGTTATGTGAATTTTATCAATCAAACAAATTTTGACGTCATTAGCCACTTGCATTTGCCGGGTGTAACCGGCATACATGAGCTAATAATTAATTTCTAAAATGGTTTATTACTGAACACAGAAGGTTCAGTGTTGTTCTTCCCTTTAAAATTAATACAGGTATCCACATATGTATGCATTATCTCACTCACTGCAGCTAGTTCGATAGAAATTCACAAAAATATGAAACATCAAAGAGCAGCTTACATTTTGGTCCTTTATTAAGCAGTATGTTTTTTAATGCCAATTATCCTCTGATGTCAAGGACCTCCCATATTAAAATTATATTTCTTTGGTAGATAATATTACCTAATGAGGCTTTTTTTCTTAGGGTAGCCCGATCCAAGTACAAAACAGAAATGTTTACTGCACATATACAGTTATTGGAATTATGTCGGCGGTTGTGTGAATCCTGGTTATCCGGGAATTTATACAAGGATTGAGAGTATTGTTTGGCAATAGTTTCAATACAGATATAGTATTATAAGATGCATTAGTATAAGCAAAATTGTGCCAAACACTGCATTTATTTGAAAAGTTGAATGCACAATTAATTTCCAGTATTTATATAACATAAAAATTGATATTTAGCACCTAATCCATTTTGTATAGGTTTGAAACCATACTCTATTATGCAATATGTACTTAATATAATGTAAATATGCGGTATACTAACATAGCGTCTGACACACCCTGGTTTTTGTTAAGTATAAGTTTCATTAGTGTCCAGAACTGAAATCACCCAGCGGCAGCGGCAATAATTCGCAGAATTGGCCCAAAACTTGTTACCATGCCGTCCAATAGCCGCCAGGTACGGCCGCTGGACGAGGAATTTACCATTTTTACGGAAAGGGGCAGCTACGACGGTGCAGGGAGTTTTTTTAATTGTATTTGTAGACAGTCGATTACGATCTGCCGAGCGGGACGAGCTGTGCTCTCGTGGCGGGGGTGACGTGACGATGTGAATTGTTTGTTTTTTTTTATTTGCATTGGACTTAATTTAAAATCGTTGTGTCATTTTTATTATAACTTAAAGTAAATTCAGTTGCTAAGTAAATGTAAATGTAGAATCAATTTTATGTGTTAGGATTGATATATTTGTGTAATGTAAACCACTGCATCTTGGATAGAAAAATAAATAAGTTTTGAACCGGATTTGAAATGGTGTTTGTCTGAGATCACAGCCCTTCCAGGACTCTGGATAACCAGCCGTTCGCCTCTCTTCGATCCGGGGTATTCTCACGTCATAGTTGGTTTATAGATTATCCATAATTCATCGTAATACAAGGAGGAAGTGACCAAGAGGGCACACACTTTGTCAGAAATGATATTAATTTGTCCAACACTGTCTTTCTTTTGTCAAAAAGATGTTCACAAATTATTTTTAATTTGGAAATAGAGATGGCCAAGCACAATTTGCACGATTGGTATCTAAATAGAATATTTAGTAGGTAGGATAATTTAAAATGAACCAAATCAATGTTACCAAATATCTTATAATTATCTAATTAATTCACAACAGAAGTCAATAAATGGTTCTAAGCTAAATTTATTTCTACACCAGAAAAAATTTTTGAGGAGAATCTCAAATGACCAGGTGTTTTACCTTGATGAACACTCGTAACGAAATTCTTAAGAAAGTAGAGTGTTCAAAGAAAAAATCTTTTCAATATGTTTGGGTTTAACCGGGATTTATTGTTTACCATTCATCCTATGCACTTTACAACTTATACACAGCTTTTTTTAATAAATCTATAATAAATAGGCTAATGAATATTTTTATTTCTATTTTGCAGCCCCTAATAAATTTATTACATTTTTTGTTTTATATATATTTTAAAAGATTTATGATTCTTGGAAAGCATTCTAGAACCGTTATTAGTAATTCTGATTATTATTAATATTATTGCTTACGTCTTCTAATTATAATAACGTTTTGTAAACATCCTTTGGTCTTATGAAATGTTTTTGTTGTCTTTCATGTTCATTTTTATTTCAAAAATATTGCTTTAGTAATATCTGATTTGATTGCATCGCAATGAATACATTTTCATACTTCAGGTCAATTGGGTTCAATTTTTTGCACACGAATCGTGTTCTTTCTATCGTTGTCAGCGGTAAATATAAGTAGTCCCGATTTTCTTTTTGGACGGTCTAAGAAAACGGACAGATTTTTTTTACACTGATTTTTTTGCTTTTACACGGTTATAGAACACAAAAAGTATTATTGAATACAGTATATATGTATATTTAAAAACACTTCGGCCCTTTGTGAATATTGCAATCGTCATTTTTGCCATTCGGCGAATTTTAACATACTGGTGTTCATGACTTATGCATTATTTGCTATGTTTTGACACAATTAAGTTTACTCTTCTATGTTTCGTCCTTGCCTGGTTTTTATTTTTTGATGTCTAATGTGTAATTTATATCGCAGATCATGTCAATATATTACTTATTATGTATGCATGTTATGAAACTATTTTTATATATAAATAAAAAAACATTGAATTATTTTTGATTTCGAGAATTTTATGTTTTCGGGGTATTTTAAGTCAGGTATCTGCCATTTTTATATGTGCAAATTATCTTTTTTTTTTTTTGAACGGTAGTCTCTGGAGCGCATCCCCTGTGCAAAAAGAGGATCGGGTGTATATGCCAATTGAAGTGCTTGTACAAGTCAGATTCTCGGAATTATTGTCTTTCAAAAGTTTTTTCCTATTAAATATCCACTCACTTAAATACTTAAAGTGTTAATAAAAAGTTCTCAGATCAAAAACCAGTCCATTGTGGTTTTTCAAATACATCATTAAATATTCCCAATCGGATGTTTACTTTTGGAATACATGTAAAAAATAAACCCAAATTGAAGGTTAAGTCCCCGCATATATGTGGATTTGTTGGTGAGAGGAGGAGATCAAGAAATGGAATGGAGTTAGGGACATTGTTAGATACCTGAAATTTGAACTATGGAAAGAATTGACAAATAATATACAATGTATACATAAATGTTTTTATCTATACAAATGACATCTATTCACTCAGACTAACTAAACCTTAAATACTATTATAATATTTTAATGGTAAGAATATGGCCATTCTTGTAGCCGAGTGCTCGATGCTCTTCGTCTTACTTTGTTGCGTGGTCAAGGGCTTGCATTCCCGTGCAGAAGCATTGCTAGGTACACAGATTTTACAATCGATTTATATCCCAAGGTATGAGTGTCGGCATCTGTGGTCAAGTGGGAAGAACTTTATCCTAGCGATGAAATGGTTCTGGGTTCCCTACAAGCTCAATTTAAATTCAAAATTTCAGATGGGTGTTTTTCAGAAGAGTGGTCAGAAGAGTGATATTAAAAATTCTCATTAAGCTTATCTAATATTATTCAAAAATATCTGGCACCTTGGCAAATTATTAGCTGTAATGCAAATATTTTTTATTAACATGTTAAAAAAATCTGTGATTTTTCCCTCCATTTGCATCCACCTTTACCGATCCTGAAAAAGGGACATAGTGATAAGCTAATTAATAGTCTTTTCCTAGCCCAATCCATCTTTCCTTGTCTGCTCCAAATAATGTGGCTTAGTGACTGATTTACAACCGAATCAGTACAAGGCCAAATGCCATATGCTTCAAGCTTAGAGCAGACATGGTTTGAAAACAAAAGCTTTTATATCGAATCCAATACTAATTATAAATATTGATTAAAAAATTTAAAAATTAATTATCGCGAAATAAAGGCCGAAAAAAAATGTTTCATTAAATAATGTCTCTTATATTATTATTACGTTGTAAAACATATCTTTAGGTATTACCCAATTACCTTTTGGCATCTAAAAACATATTTTATTTAAAGCGATTGTTTTCATTAAGTTTTGCTTGACATTCAACGGTCATTAGTTTCTAGATTATGACATCGGGCAAGTCTCGTTGGATGCTTCTGATATTTACCTCCGAGTTATCGCTCCGAGTCTGTGATAATAACTATATAATTAATACGTTCGACCGAAGCCAGCAAAATGTCGAAAACAAGAGACAAAATGTTGTTCTTTCTTATTTTGGTGATTTCCTCAACACTAGCACAAGAAGAAGGTAACATAAATTTTATCGTTTTACATAATTATTTTATAAACGTCTGTGCATTTATCAGATAAGGTAGACGCGCAAAGTTTTCATATGTGTGGTTGTATTACTATTTATTCTAGTATGTATAATTAATTCATCTTCCAATCATCCATGAATCGTTGAATCAAACATATTTCGTCTAGTTCAATAGAAATCAAAAAAAAAACAAATAAGGTGCATTAAATATACAAACAAAGATTAGAATAATGGTGGTACAGTGACATAAACGCGATTTGGGGGTCACTCGGAAATATTTTTGGTGGCTAATTCGCACTGAAAAACATATTCGAAC